>JAJEJO010002337.1:932151-945487 GCA_020662805.1 Glaucomys volans
CGATCCTCCTGCCTCAGCCTCCCAAGTCGCTTGGATTACAGGCGTGCGCCACCGCGCCCGGCTTGCTTAAATTTTTCAAGCTCAAATATACTACTAACCTGTCTATGGCATACATGTAAATAAAATATAGGAGAGCCTCAAAGAAAAATTACAAATTGTATATACCCATTATTATACTAGTTATTAAAAGGCTACTATCTCAGATAGAAAATAACTTAGGATAGATTTCAAAATAGCAATATTATTTTTTTTTTCTACTCTTGGGGATTTAATTCAGGGCCTTGTGCATGCAATGTAAGTGTTCCACCACTGAGCTACATCTCTACCCAATGCTATTTTAGATAAGATACTATGAGGAAAAAAATCACCGTTTCAATGATTATAGGACTGGGGCAGAATACAGGTATTACATGAGGAGTGAAAGACAGTTTTTGCAAATGCTTTTGTGTTATATCCTTGTTAAATCAAAGTTCTCAGAATATGATTTTAAAAAATATTTCAAATCACAGCTTGATCTGAGTAACACTAGAACTGTTATATAAAATTTAAACAGGCTCATTGTCTTTACTGCTTCATTTCTTCATAAGTTGAAACTTTGGGGCAATTCACATATTAGAATTTATATGAGAAAGAAAAAAGTCCATATTTGAATTTTGCATTAAAGTATTCCTAAAGAAAATGGTATCATTCATAACAGGGGAGGTGGTTACAACAAAAAATAAGAAGGAAGACACATACAGAAAGCTGACGATGTGCTCAGCGCTGCGTTACAGGAAGTCACCTGCTTAATACACCAATTTCACAGATAAAGTTGAAGAATACAAAGTTTGAATGTACCCACTCATAATCTTCAGGAAGTCTGGCCAAAAGATTTAACCTGTACACTATAATTGCTTCTCAAAATAGGAAAACAAAATCTTAAAATAATATATCCCTCACAACTCATGGAATTCTAGAATAGTAACTCAGTTTTGGTTCCTGAGATATTTCAAAACCAAACTAGAAATGAGTTCTTTGTCCCACTCAAAACTCTCTCAAGAGAGGTGATCCATCTCTTCCTAAAATGGCAGACTTCAAAACAACTCTGTGAACAACTCAGAAATATTTTTGCCCAGTACCTACTCATACAATAACTACTTAAATTAAAAACAAATATAAAAGATTACAAGTACAAAAATTACAAAGATTGTATGAACCAACCTATTTTTCTTTATTGTAGTAGTTGAAAATGCTACACCAAAGGGCTCCAGGAGCCTATAGACTCTATAGATACAAACGAGAGAAAACACATGGCAGTCCACATAGAAGTTCAGCTAATGCTTTTTACAGGTGCAAACAAATATTCCAAAAAATGCATGACCTTAGATTTCTATATCTAATCTAGCTCATCAAGATTCTACATTCCTTAAAACAAGAATCCTGATTACAAGGATTCCTCTTTAAGATTCTTTTTAAAAACAATTCTGTTTTCCCTCTACTTTCCCCTCTAATTCGATCTACAGCTTACAGTGGGTGGGAGCTTAACAAATGTTGTTGACTGACAAATAGAAAATAATGTTTTTTCCTTTTCTCTGGCCCCCTTTCAATCTGTTCTCTACATTGTAGCCAGAGTGCCATTACTAAAACATAAATTTGACAATGCCACCCTCATCCCTAGCTTTCACACTATACTCTGCATTCTTTTTCCATCATTTGTAGGATAAAGATTAAAATCCTTGACATGGTCTAAAAGACACTGCATGGCCTTTTTCCACTCCTCTCTTGAGCAGGGAGTCAACTCTCCACACTCATGGGCCATTTCTCAGTGACATGAATATGATATACTATCTTTTGTACAGATTTCTCTACCTCTGACTTGACCTAGTTAATATTCCTCCACCTTTACTTGGTCAAATTCTTCTCATACTTCAGATTTAAGTTTAATAATCAGACCTCTTAAAAATCTTTTTGGATTAGGTCACTGCACACTATTTTAAATTCTCTTACTACATGCAGCGATTCTTCAAAATACATACAATCATTTTAAGTTTGCATTCTTTGTAAATTAATGTTCCTCCTCACTAGAATCTGAAGTCTATGAAGTTAGGAGCTATTTCTTAGTTTACTTGCCATTTTATCACCTGAACCTAGTACTCGGGCTCATAGAAAGCATTCAATCAATATGTGTTGAATAAAGGAATGAATAAATGAATGCATGAGTCACTATGGTTGATGATCTAGTTACATTAGTAAAGTCACAGAAAACAGAGACTTTATTAAATGACATTTAGCACACTGCCATGTAATATTAAGCAATCGTGTGTGCTTATGACCATTTAAATAGAGTGTGAGAAAGTGACACTCACAGTCTAGTATGAAATTTAAATTTCTGTGTCCCTAAAGCACATGGGACTTGTATCTAGAGATCATAAGAAGCATAACTTAATTTCTTATTGGTCATCCTTTATTCTCATTTTAAAGAGGAATGGCCATGGAATTCACTAATTCTTTCAAGCTACTACAAAACTATTAGTACTCTTAAGTAGAAACTTATTAAATAATAATGGTGTGGAAGCACTTAGATGAGTATGATTCACTGAAAAAGCTCTGTATCCCATAAGCATCCATCACTCAAGAAAGATGACATTCTTGGACAGTTGAGTTTTAAGGCTGACTCTCAGGGTCAAGGAATATAAGTGATATATAAACTGGTTCTGCTCATGCAACCATTTTTATATGCATTGTTTTTCTCTTGAATAATACCTGAACCTGAAAAAGATGTCAACCTGAAGGAGCTGGAAATCTTATTCAGCAGATATGATGATGTCAGTTCGGGAATAAGAATGTTTATGCTCTCATCCAGACTCTGACAAAGACTTGGTTATGACACATATGCCCATGTTTTCTCTCCATCAGTACATAAATAAATAAATAAATAGAATTTGCTAGGCCCAAATAAACAGAGCAAGAATGAAACTGAACTCATTCAATAAAATCAGTCTGGAAACCCATGGGTGTACAAGTTGTTTAAAGGCTCTTTAAGCCAGGGTGAGAAGAAACAGAGATCATCCGTAGCATAGTCTTATTGTCTTTTTAGCAGTTCTTATTGTATTTGAAATACGAAAGCAGCTAAAATAATAATATACATTGTTACTAAGTTTAAAAAGGAATTTTACTTGGGACCAGAGATAATGCAAATTTGTTTTTAATGTTTGATGGTCTATTATTTTTTTTCCTAAATTATCTTTAATACATGCATATTTATTTGGTTTTATGTTAGTTTCTATAAAGAATGTGACAATCAGTGTAAACCCTGGCTAGAGGCAGGGCCTTCTTTATACTTCATCTGAATAGAAATAATCTATCCCTAGACGTCAATACATGATCAGTGTGAGGAGAGGCATCCACTCTCAATTAATTATTCAATAGTCACTTGACACACATGAACCAAGGAAAATAAGCAAAATGGAGTCAATCCTTCTGGGAAGACAGACTATGCCTTTATCACTCCATCTTCCATTTCTGTGATAATCAAACAAATCCAGCCTTTTGTTTTTCCTTCTACGACTAGTGGTGATCTTTGTACTCTGTTTTCAGATCAAATTTACAAGTGAATCAATGCTCCAGAACAATCCTAATGGATCTGCTTTCCTGGGTTGCTTATGTATCAGGTACTATATTGTACCAATATGCATCTGTGTAATTCCAAATTATTCATCTTATAGAAAGAACTATCATTTTCCAAAATAAAATGCATTTCAGAAACATCTAATTCTGCTTCTCTTTAAAATTACTTTTTTCCATGCTTTTTCCCTCTTAACTGTTCCTGATTATGCATGATCCCTGGATCCCTACATTAAAATGCATAGAAAAATTAAAAATTTTCATTTAAAACACCCTCCCACACAGTACAAGCTGTCATTGTGTCATGTTTGTTTTCTAATTTAAGAAAGGAAGTTATATTTCATTAAATTGCCTTCTTTATCATTTAAAGTGGCATTAGGATACTTAGAGCAATATTTTCCCACAAAATAATATTCATTTTTGTTTCTATTAATCAGTGCAAAGGTGTGCAACTTCAAATAATACCATGAAAATCATCATATCTAAGCTATCTTATTCCCGACTTTAATTAAGTTAGATTTGGCAGAAGAAAAAATGTTCTGTTTTATTTTTGTAAAACATAACCATAAAGTCTGCTCTTAAATCCATGGAAATTTACTGGCAAAGCTGAAGTGCAGTATGGGCCACTGAATACACAGTCATCTATAATTACTTAAGCCAAAATATACCTAAAACAAAAACCCACATGAAGGCAGAGCACAATAAAATAACCCTTTACTTCCCCCCACCCATCTCCTCCAGACTACAGAACACTCCTAAAGACCAGCTGTTTTTATTCCTAACTAACTCCCTTTGCTGTTTAAACAATTGCAAATTTTATCAAGTCTTCATTTCTTTTAAAGTCAAGTGAGAGAACTGCCAAGTTCAATAAGATTTACAAAGGCTAGTGCCCCTTTGCAGTGTCAGCAAAAAACAAAGACATTACACAATAAAACAACCACACATAAAGCTTTTGTCCCTATAGCTTTCAAAATCAGATTTAATAATTCACCTTTTCCCAGATTTCAGCCACAAATGCTATTTATCCATATGTTGATTGCCTTGATTTGACCCATAACCTAGCCATCTAGTTAAAACCCTGACATCCTCTCTTGCTTAGCCACTGATACATCCATGTTTTATCTCTTCACATCACTCACTCACTTTCTGCTCATAGGTTTCACTGTCTGAATCTAGAATATTTTCCTTGGTCATTGTCATGTAACAACAGGGAAGAAACAGCCACTAAACTAAATTTTATTTGTAAAGGAGTGGGGGAAAAATAAAAAAAACTTAGGTATGATTTTTGTTGTTTAATTCCACACTGTTTCAAGCCCCAAGAACCACAGAAATTACAACTTGGCTTCCGCTACACGGATAAATGTCATTAGCTGAATATCCTTAGAAAATCTCTTGCAATCGCTCACATGCATCCTCTGTTTATTAAGCCTGCAGAAGCTTCCCAATCCAGCTACATCTAAATTTCTCTATTTCTCTTCCCCAGGCATTTGTTAATCAAGAAATATGTTATTTAATCTCTAACATTTCTAAACATTAGCTGACTTGTCTCACACTAAAGGAAACCACGAAAATCACAGAATTTGACTTAAATATGACAAATGTTGGACTTGGAGATAACCATGGAAACCAATATTATTCCAAAAACCCTCCTCTTGCTAGTGAAGCAAATATTTACATCCCCTCCTCTTCTTCCACAACCAAGAGATGGTCTTTAAGTTCTATGGGAAAAGGTAGGGCACTGCCCTGTGAACTCTCTCTTGTGCTTTACCACAGTATCCACGTGGGCATTCTCAACCACAGCCCTGGGGAAGCTCTCCTGCACTTTGTTTTTCACCATTTCTCAGTCTTTTAGATGCATGTCTGCATCTTCTGGGCACAATCTGTGTATTATAGATTTAGTGGTGGAAGAGGGAAGAATACTGGTCATTCAGGAAGGCAATGGTCCTATGAGTAGAGACACCAGCTGGCCAAAGCAGCCCAGGAATGAAAACAGAGCTCATTCTATCTGCCTCTTGGAAGGAAGTAGGGTTGATTCAAAGGGCTCCCAGAGGGCAACTGAACCTGGCAGAAGGGGGCTGCTCAACCTCTAAGAGGATGTGAAGGGAAGTTCTGTGGGACTTGGTAAGACAGAGTGGCCTCCAGAAACAGGCTTCACCTCAAAGCGAACTGCCACATGTGGTCCAGAGAAGGAAGGCCCCATGCACCAGCCCGTCCCACCTGCCTCGCCCTGCCGCCCCACGCCCTGACCTGAGCATGGCTCCTGGGGGTCGCCATTGGGCCTTACCTTGGCTGCAGTCCTTGCCGCGGAAGCCGGTCCGCGAGCAGTCGCACACTGCCTGGTCGTCCACCACCGAGCACACGCCTCCATTGAGGCACACCCCGCCCTCGCCCTCCTCGCCCGCCTCGCACGGGCTCCCGCCGCCGCTGTTGGGCGGCTCATCGTCCAGCTTCACCTCCCCGCTGTCCACTGGCAGGGCCTGGGAGGAATTGACCCTCACGTCTCGAATCCACCCTTTGAAGGGCTCGCGCTCCCTCACGGAGGCCAGTGTGAGTTTGAGCGCCGCGGCGCGCAGTTCCGGGGGCAGTCCACCCACGAAGAGGCCACTGAACACCGTCATGTCCCTGCGCTTGGACTTCACTTCCACCCACTTGGCCTCCACCTGGTCGATGAAGAGCGTGGTGTTGCGGAATTGGCGACGGATGCGCACGTTGTGCCAGGCGCCATCGTTGACCGGCGTGTCGGCCAGGAGCGTGGCTGGCTCGGCGCAGAAGATGGAGAAGCTGAGCTGCAGGCGGCCACCGCGCGTCAGGATCAGCTCCAGAAAGTCGCAGAAGCCCTCGTCGTCGAAGTAGAGTACCAGGCCGCGGGCGCTGCGCGTCTTGAGCTGGAAGCTCATCTCGCTCTCGCAGCAGGCATTCCACTTGGGAAAGCGCGTCCACTGGCCCTCAGCGCCCGGGAACTCCAGCCCGCTGCCCAGCTCTGCCCAGCAGCCCAGGAGCAGCAGCGAGAGGCATAGCAGAAAGCAACCCCCGCGCTGGAGAAGCGCCGTCCCCATGCTCGGGGCTGGGGTGCGGCGGGGGGGTGCCGGGGCCGACAGGGTCAAAATGGTCCTGGACACCGTGATGAAGAAATAAGGGTCCGAAGAGAAAGCAGAGCAAGGTGATAGGCCGGAGGGGGAGCGTTGTGCCCTCCACTAGCTCTTTTTTCTTCTTCTCCTCTTCCAACAACCCTTACCTCTCTCCTTATAGTCCCCTTCCAATAGGAAAACGTAGACCCCAGTGGTACAGGGCAGCCACAGAACTTCCAGACCAAAGGGAGGATACACTTTGGAGGCAACGTTCTGAAAAAAGCGTCAACAGAAGATCAAGGGAAATCACTGATCCATTTGCATCCAGTGATCTAGTTTAAGGGCAACTTATGGTGTCAACAGATACTTCACTCCTCCAAATGCCCAGTACCCCCAGCGTGGTACCAGACAAAAGGGAAGCAGTTATAGTCAGTAAGAAGCACCCACCTTTCTCAAGAATTACAAGAAGCAGGCAATGACTCAGTATCCTTGGATGCTTGTGACTGCCTCAGTGTTTCCCTTCCAGATTCAGTGTCTCAAACCAGAACGGAGAGGGGAATTCTTTGCCTCTTGAGGGCACCACTTATTAACCCCAAAGTAGCTTCAAAGACCTGCTTCTTCTGTCATATCAAGGACTTCCAGCACCACTGCAGCCTAAGCCAAATTCCTTGTGCATGGCCTGCCAGGCTGGATTTCACTTCTCTTTTAAACCTCCCCAAGAACAGGTCTCAAACCCACAAGTTGTGAAATAGCCAGAAGCTGTTAGATGTGGAAATCACAACAGCTCCTCTTCTCTTTCCTCCACCTCTGCAAGGCCAAGCTAAGATGCCAGCATATCAATTGGTTGTGTGATGGCGATGCATTTTGGTTTTATTTTGTCCTTTTATAAGGACCCAGAAATCTGCAGAAAATTAAAATTAAAATTAAGATCTAAAGTCAAATTATAGTATCATACAAATAATCATTCAGCTCAGAAAGCAAATATATAAGCAAAAGCATTAACCTAATTGGATAGAGTTGTTTTGTCCTGACCTACAAGTAAGACCTGATGTTTCCCAATAGTTAACATCACAATCTTACAACAATTACTTTGTTGTGGTTTATTATAACTGTTAATAGGTAACTCAGATTTTAAAAAGAGAAATGATTATGGCTATCTTTATTTTTTTAAAGAAAAATGTAATTCTTAAAAATACATTAGAAGAGAAAAAAGGCCTTTTAAAAGATTTCTTACTGTATTGTGTGCTAGTTACCTGGACAGTTAAAACCTCTTCAAAATCTTATTTAATAGCAAATTTTACAACAGGCAAAGTAGATCAAATTGTTGGCAGGAAGCTGCCAACTTAGATTTGTATAGCATTCCTACCATTTTATTTCTCTCAGAGCAGGAATACTGATGGTTTCTTGTGGGGGTAGGTCTCTTATAAGACTTCAAACAAGCCTATTCCTTCTTTTTATTAAAGGAACGATCTGTTTTAGGAGAAAATATCTGGTTGGAGCTAAATATATATTATTAGCAATATTTATGACTCAAATGCCATAATATTACTTCCTTTAAAGATGGTTATTTAATATTTTGCCTAACAGTGTAGTGATCTAACTCCTCCTCAAGTCCTTATCTGGCTGTCAGCCTGAGAATTGGTGTGGTCAGAATAGCAGTTGGCATGTATGTCACCTCAGCTGCTATGACTCCAGGATGTTAGAATTTAAAACCATACCTTTGATCACTCACTATACATTAAATCACTCCTCTTTATTCAACTCTAATCTAACAGGTTCTTGAAATGATACAGACAGCATACATACTAATTTTTTTTGTCTTTTTTTATGAAAAATAAATTACTCTTACATTTTGAAAAAATATAAATATGTCATCTGGTCTTATTAAAAAAACATATTCTTCACCATTTCTCATTATTTCCTCACTTCCCCCCACTCCCACTGCAACACACACACATACACACACACACACCCCACAAATGTATTGCTTGGACACTCAAGCTCACTATCCAATTAACACTTTTTTTCCCTACAAGCTGAAACTAGCAGTAATTTATGGCACCGCATTGTGCTGCTGCTCCTCCATGGAGGGAGCTAAGAACATTTCTCTTCAGTTCAGAGCAATCCCTACAGGTGTCAGCTGAGAGCCACCAAGCCAGGGGATCCCACTTCAAGTTCCTCCCCAGATGAAATAGATGACTGGTTTTCTCTCTTTCAACACACACACACACACACACACACACACACACACACTGCTCACAAGAAAAAGAAATAAAAAGCTCAGTAGTTTATTTATTATTGCTGATACATTCCACATCATCAGCAATTACCAGTCCCATCTTGTCTACTCCTGTACCAAGCTCAAAGAAAGGTGCTCTTAAAAATTATCAATAATAGCATATTACTCAACATACTTTCATTTTTTAAGTGGAGTCAAGAATCTGCTAAATTTTCAATAATTTGCAAAATAAATTAGAATGTCACAATCAAAAGTAGTACTTTGAATCCATCCTCAAGCTTGTGTGTTAGAAAGCAGTTTCTTTTTTTGTATGTGTATGTGTGTATGAGAGAGAGAGAGAGAGAGAATCTGCTGGAGCTGATTATTTCATTAATTAATTTTGTGTAAAACACATAACCTTTTGCTTCTCCTGCTTCCCTCCACTAATACAAACCTTGACAAATTTTTAAAGGAATGAAGGGGGGTGGCTAGAGGAAGAGATGTATATTCCTACCACAAGGGAGGTCAACTGGCTCTCCCAGTTCTTAGAGGAAGCTCATTGTGTGTGAGAGAGTATCTGTATTTATATGGAGAAAGCGGATTCTCTCTAGGTGCCGGAAAGACCTGGTGAGTTCACAAATTAAAGGGTGAAATAAAAGGAACTGAAAAACAATCTTACTGCAGCCAAAACAAGAAGCGCTCTAATTCAAAAGCTGACTAACAGCCTCATTAATCTTTTCTTTCGTTTCAGAATCAAATTCATTCCCAACTCACTGGAAGAATCAATACGGTAAGCTCATCAGCTGCAGTTGCATTTATTTTAATATGTTTATAATCTCTCTCTCTCTCTCCCTCTTTCTCTCTCAGACACACACACAACACACACACACACACACACACACACACAACACACACACCCCTTTCCTTGCACCCTTGAATATATATCCTCATAAGGAACCTGAAATCTTTGGGGGAAATTTTAGAAGTGCCTGTCTTTTTGTCCCTGGCTTTTGGAAAGTACCTCAATACCAACGTACGCCCAAAATTCTCCCTGGCTTTCCCGCCCAGTCTCTAAGCCCCATCTGTAACACCAGTGCAGTTTCTTGAAGCCTGAAGTCTACTGCACAAATTAAGAATAGGCATAGTGGGGACGGGTGAGGAAGGGAAGGATGGATGTAGATGTAGATTTATTTTATTGCTTTGATTTCTAACCGACCTGTTCTTTTCTTTCTTTTGGTAATAAATCTCTGCATTTAGCCTTTAAGTTACTACCTCGGTCCCACCATCTCTTCTTCTTACCATTTAAAAGGCTTCATGCAAAACAACCAAGATCTACACTCCTCCACCCTCCCACCATCTATCCTTCCCTGTGTATTTGTGGCAAATCCTGGCTCAGTTACAACAGGGAAAGATATCCTTCTCCAGCTTGCCTCGCCCCATCCCCTCCCCCCAACCCAAATGAGCTTCTTTACCTGCCCGGTTATTCCCCTTAGCTCGAGCCAGAGCCTGAAGCATGCATCGGTCAAAGAGAATTTCCTGAGGTCTACGGATAAGGCGACTGCTGCTGCCTTTTCAGAGGCGTCAGGCTTGAGCGTCTATCTCCAGGAGTGCGGGAGGGGAGAACATGCAACGGAGGGGAGCAGAAGGAGGAGGAGGAGGAGGAGGAGGAGGAGGAGGAGGAGGAGAGGGAAAAAGCTGGGAAGGAAGAGGCGGTGGTGGAGCCCGAGAAGGCTGGGTTACGTGACGCCGGGTGCTGTCCTTCTGAAAGAGAAGGGCGGAGCTGAGATCTCCGCAGTACCATGGAGAGCGGCGAGCCTGTCTTCTGGCTGGGGAATAGGTGGGCTAGGCAGGCGGGAGCAGCCCCTCCAGGTCTGGATTCTGCGGAGCGAGGTGCTTCTACCTTTGCATCGTCCCTTTGCAGGGGGAGCCCGATCCTGGGGGCGGGGTCCTGCCGCAAGCGCTCCTAACTTGTCACCACCCTCCCTCCCCCACCCGAGACAGAGAGAGAAAGAGAGAGAGAGAGAGAGACCGAGACCGAGACCAGAGAACCACGTAGCTTACTGAGCATGCCCAGGCCCCTGTTAGACCCACGGAAAGCTTGTGGAGATTCCACTTCTCCGGGGTTTAGTAGTGATTGGGCGGGGGTACCTGAGAGGGTGCCAGGACAGGGCTCGTAAGCCAAAGAGAAGGTGCTAAGGAGTGGGTGATTAAGATGAACTCGGGCTTTGCTTGTGCACCTTGATCTCCTGCTCAGAACCCTTGAATACCTAGTAGCTCTTCGAGGAATGCAGGGACAGGCGGGACTCTCACAGGCACTGGCATTCTCCAAGATCCAGTTCCTGCCCCACCCCTTACTGTGGCCTTGGCTTTAGTGATCACTCTAGATCTTCACCATCTGCCTAGGCTGTGCCAAAAAAGATGTAAGAGAGACCCACCAGGCATACGCGCCAACTTGGAGACCAGACTGCTGTGTCTGACAAGGTGCTTTTCGCTGCAACCTCCGGTCATCCTCCTGCTTTCCGTGCTCTGCCTTGACCGTGGACATCCTGAGCTGAACCAAGTTCTCTACCTGTTTAACTCTTCCCTCTGTCTCCTTCCTTTTGCAGTCGGTAAAACCTGGAGAAAGTGAAACTCAGTGCGAGGCTTTCACTGTAACACTGGGCATGCCCAGTAGGCATTGCTGGGTTTGGCAAGAAAGGAGTTAACTCCAAAGGAGCTTACAGATTAGGAGGTAGAGAAGTCTGGAGTCTATGGCTTTAAAATATGGTTTGAGTCCTATGGACATTTAAATTCCTATCCCTGTTATATTTCTACCCCCCCCCCCCGTTAGTTTTGGAGCAGAAACTGTAGATATTTTTATTTCAACATCACAAACCTAATGGCCTCAGTCTCAAATGCTATAAGCTAAGACTATTTTCTGCCTCCAGGCCCTTTAAAGCAAGAATGCAAAAACTAGACAAATTCAGGAGCATTGAAATAATATACATCCCAAATACAATATTCATTTCCTTTAGGAGAAACTAGAATTCATTCCTTTGATAAGCCTATTTAAACTTGCACTACTTTTGTAAGAGACTAAATAGCCTGAAGGCAGGAACCACAGGTTTTTAATATTTTTATTGCCCTTAGGAAGACAGTTTGGTCAAATGGTTAACTGTGTGTGAAATAGAATTAGATTATCTAAGCTTCAATTCCAACTCTGACATTTATTAGCTATGACCTTGGCAAGATCCTTAACCTTATGATGCCTCAATCTGTAAAATGGATATAATAACTCCCACTTCATGTAAAGATAAACTAATGAATACATAAAATACTTGGAATTATCTGTTAAGTAACTACTAGATATTTTTATTAGTTATTCCAAACCCACTCTCTATTCTGACCAAATGGAAAGCAGTTTTTGAAACCCAAGTTCCTTGACTATCAAATAGGAGTACTGGTAATTGCCACCTTGTTCCACAGAATTGTCTTGGAAATGAAACAATAACTTGTAACAAAAACTCTTAAAGAACAAATGAAATTTTAAATAAAATATAGCTGTCTTAGAGAAATAATTCATCTAAAGTTATGCAGTCGTTAAGAGGACATGAAACAAAAAAGGATCTACTTAACTCAGGGTTTGTAGTTTTTTTTATTTTTTTCAACTTTTCCTGTTATTTATCAGTAGAGCAAATAGCATAGAAGGTACATGCAGAGATGTCCAATGTAGAACCTAAAATTATCACAAAAGTAAGTGGAATGAACAGTATATCTTCAGGAATCAAATCTAAAATGACTTCATGTGTACATTCATGAGTGAATATTATAGTAGTGGTAACCGAGTTCTAAAGGCACTCTTAACAGTCAAATCTTTGCTTTTCACCTAGATTCTTAAAAGTCCATTTTGTACCACTAGTACATATGATCTGAACAATTGCATAGTGTATTTCATTTTCCCTTTACAAATTTTGATCTTCAGCATGGCTATAGGGTGTTACTACTGTCATAGTTTTTCTGAAGCTTTTTCTGTGCTTTCCTTATTTTTTAAAATAGTTAATATCTTTGTGCTTCATGCATAAATTTTAAAACAAAATTTTAAAGGCCTTACGTTTTCTCCAGATACATGCACACAAACTATAGGAACTGAGTTTCTATTGCAGTATATTTCTGCAACACAGGATTAAGTGTTGCAGTAAATTCCTTCTAATTACCAGACTTAAAGTGCCTATTGTGTCTAGTCTAAGGTACATGAATGGTCACAAATCTGTCTTCTTTTCCTAGTAAATACATACAGGGAAAACTATCCATATGTGCTCAGAATAAAAAAAAAATCACATAATTCAATGCCAAAAGTTTTTAATTTATTTTAAAGTATGAGTTCCTCTGTTGTTTCCATGTAAATTGCCTCAAATCTCTAAGCACAACTTTTCTCACGATAAAATGAGGATAAGGGCACCCACTTTAC
>JAJEJO010002337.1:945497-969744 GCA_020662805.1 Glaucomys volans
GCACAACTTTTCTCACGATAAAATGAGGATAAGGGCACCCACTTTACAAGATTGAGTGAAGACAATGCCACTATTAAATGTGCACCTACCCTATGCCAACTGGTGTTTTGAGTGCTTCATTTACACTAATTTATTTAATCTTCACAATGCTAAGAGGTAGATTCTAAGATTTCCACTGATTTCACCAAGCAGAAAAGTAAAACATAGACTGAACAAGATTGTTAAAGTCACACACCTAGTAAGTACAATTGTGAAGGAAGAATACAAACTCAAAACTGTGTTCATGATTACCTTGAGACATTACCTCTCAGCAAATGATCAGATACATAACAGGCTCAGCAGAAGGCAAATGCTAATAAATGTTCATTCCTTTTCTTTCCTAAGAATATCATCAAGAAGAATTCAGGCAATGAACAGTCAGTTTTGGAATATTGTTACAGCATCCCTTAATGACTAAAATTATATGAAATACAAGATATTATATTGTAAATATATACAAATATAATATAAGTATCTTATAAATATGAGATTATATGAATATAAGGTATTTCATTATGTTATACACTATCAGTCAGGTGTATTTAATGTGAATATTTTTCGCTTGGCGGAAGATGTACGATTAATTCCCTTGGATCTGAATTTGAGACAAATTAAGAAACAGAACAATCTACTACTTTTCTAGAATGTGGGAACTAAGATTAATTCCTTCCAAATCACCTTAGAGAATCTACCAATTTTAGGCTACAGTAATGTGTGAAGGATTTTTAACTTCTGCCTCTTTCCCTGCTCAGAACAAATGAGATAATTGTGAAATCAAGGTGACTGTTTATGATTATGTCTGATTGGGAGAATTTCTGGCAACCCAAATATGAAAACATAAATAATATTTCATGCCATAAACTGGAAAACATTTTGCAATAATAAAAAATGATCACCAAAAACATACCTATTTTCATAAGTTTTTATTAATGAGCATGCTAACTTGGAAGCTCCACACTAAAATTAAATTCATGAGAAATAAATGCAATAGGGAGATGCCATGTTTATTGCTGCAATTATAGCCTGTGCTTTAACATTAGGAAATAAGTGTAAACACTCACTTTCTCAATTAACCCTAAGGCAAAGTGGAAGTTTTTCAATAAATTCCAAGATTGATATCAATTTGGAAGGGGGATTTACCTCTGCTAATAAAAGTGGCATAAAAAGGAAAAGTGGGTGATTATAGGGAAAATAGAAGTTGATATACATTAAATGCCTCTTCACTAAAGATGAAAAACCATTTAAAAGAATAATAAGATTTATCATTCCCAGATGATTTTCTATTTGCTGTGACATAAATGGTCAAAATGAAGCCTTTTTTTTTTAACCAAAATAATCACAAAAAAACACAATAATTAGAGGAATTTTAAAATGCAAATATCTGAAATCAAGTCAAGGACTGTAAACTGGCTATAAGCTGGAATACTAGGATCTACATATAGGAAAACCCACATACTTTCCCATGAGCTAAGTTACTTTCAGGAGAACTAAACAAACTCAGTATGTTAAATACTTTTGTACTACTTGAAAAAATATTCAGTAAAATTAGGCTACTTTCACATGAGTGTATCATTTTTCAGTAATCAGAAGGTAGAATGTGATTTAAAAGGCTATAAATCATTACTTTAATGATCATAAGTTATCAATCTACAGTAGAGAAAACACATGGATAAGTACTTGAGAATCGTGGCTCAGTTCTTGATGCACCTGCTGGAGAGACTTCAATGTGGGAACCCTGCAGTGACGTTTTGAATCTAGTGCAGTGCTGATACCTGTGCGTATCCTGCCATGCCTATTCCCACCCCTTCTTTCTGCACAGTGTCAAAAAAATCTCTCTCACAAGAGCAGCTGATGCTAAACTAAGTTTATAAGAAGTCCCTGCCAGGGGGGTTATCTTTCTCAATTAATTTCCACACCTAAGCCCATCATTGTTACTTCTTTAATGAATTTTTTCTCCTATACACACAATTTTCCTTACTACCCCTGCCCCCAACTTCACTCCACACTCAGATTTTGCTATTCATGAAGACCTAACTCCAGAAACAGAATTATTCATTCATTGGATTCTGGTTTTAGACTTAGTTTCATTGGCTCTCTGCAATCAGTTAATTTGTTTAGCTTAACCAATTCTACTTAATTTATCTTACATGGCTATTAAGAGCAAGGACTTTATGCTCAATGTATAGATGCCAGTGAAATCCAGAACTTTATTTTATCTTTACTTCATTTCAGTCTGTTTCTGCCCCTAGATTCTGTGGAATCAATTCTCTGAGACAGCATCTTGAAATATCTTGTGGTTAGCTATATGATTTCATATTGAATCCATGGGTTTTGTTTTATTTGTTTGTTTCCATTTCTATCACTTCTCATGCTTTTACATAGTTTTAAGTCTTGCTCTTTCTGGGCTTTCTCCTTCTCCTCTTATTTTTATGTTTGCCTTTCCAATACACTTTTTCCTGGGGCATCTGTTAAATATACTTTTTCATAAATACACACACACACACACACACACAAATACACATGACTGAGTAGCTTGACAATAAAGAAAATGGTAGATATTCCCATTGGAATCTCACAAATTAGAGCAATGGTATCCTCTTTTTATGTAGAAAAAAAAAAGTCAGGCTTTCTGAAGTCACTTGAGAAGCAGAAAAGAGAAGAGTTTTATTTCAATAAGAGTTTTGCTTTTGCTAAAGAAAAAAGAAAGCAAAGTTGAGATGAACCCAACCCTAACTTATATTTGTGCAGTGAGTTAGGTGAGCCTGGAGTTCAATAGCAGGTGAGTTACTTTTCTCTAGACCAAGGGAAGCAGACTGAAATGCATAGGAAAGTCTGGCACAGTGAGGCAGACCAAACAAAGGATAGAAATGGGACTGTGTCCTCCAAAAAACTGCAAACTTTCCTAAAAAGGGGATTTACTCCAGTTCCAGCAGCATGTGGTCATGTGGAGCTAATGTCACCAGATCATATGATTTTTCAGGAACAACTAGAAATCTGAAATTTTATGTAAAATCTTCCAATTCGAAAAAGCCTTCGCTGCTTAAAATGTAATCACTACCAACAAAAACATAATTCCATACAGAACAAAGCAGACCAGTACTAGATGGAGATGGCTCACGGACTTCCACTGTGTCAACTCACAGTGTGTACACATGCACACTCACAATCATGGATTAGTTTTCTCTTGGTCAATATTTCAAGTTTTCTTGTTGCGTTCCAAATCCAGTCAAGCATATAGAGTAGATAAATAGGTACAGCCACAATTAGAAGTTTTTCTTTAGAAGATGAAATGATTTTTAAGAGAAAAATAACTTGGTATTTTAGAATCAGTGAATTCTGAGTTACATATTGTTCCTAGATACAGCTTTGCAATTATCTTTGTATGGCACCCAGGCGAAACTCCCAGCTTTTCCTACATTGATGTCTGTTTGCAATATGTTGTGGGTTCAACTGTGTCCCTCCAAAAGATATGTTGAAATGCTAACGCAATCTATGGATATGACTTCATTCAGAAATATGGTCTTTGCAGCAGTGATCAAATTAGGATGAGATCAGACTGGATTAGTGCAGGGCTCTAAATCCCATCACTGGTGTTAAGGAGAAAAGAGATCTGAAGACATGAAGGAGAAGCAAGAAAGATGGTCATGAATACAAAAGCAAGTTGGAGTGTTGCAGCTCGAAGCCAAGGAATACCAAGAAGTGTCTTCAACCACCAGAACGCACAGAGAGGCGTGGAAGTAGCTCTACAGGCTCAAAAAAGAGCCCATCTTGCTGACACTTGGATTTCAGACTTCCAGTTCTCATAATTGTAAGAGAATAAATTTCTATTGCTTTAAAAAGATGCCCTTCAACAGATGCATGGATAAAGAAGCTGTGGTATATATACACAATGGAATTCTACTCAGCCATAAAGAAGAATAATATTATGGTATTTGCAGATAAACGGATGGAATTGGAGATCATCATGCTAAGTGAAATAAGCCAATCCCAAAAAAACAAAGGCCAATTGTTTTCCCTGGTAAGTAGATGATGATATATAATTGGGTTGGTGGGGGTGGTGGGTGAGAGAAGAATTGAGGAACTTAAGATTACATAGAGGGAAATGAGAGGGGAGGGGGTGGGGCATGAAAAATGGTGGAATGAGGCAGACATCATCACCCTATGTACATGTATGATTACATGAATGGTATGAATGTACATCAAGCACAACCATAGAAATGAAAAGTTGTACCCCATTTGTGTACAATGAATCAAAGTGAAGTCTGTAAAAATTTTAAAAATTAAAAATAAAAAAAATTTTAAAAATAAAACACCAAGTTTGTTACAACCTTTTATGATAACCCTTGAACTCTAATACAGTAAACACAATAGAGAGGATGGGGAAAAGTAAGCATGGAGAATACTAACATGGTAATTTGTGAGATGATTTTATACGTTTATCACTTTATTTAATCTATATAACAGTCTTGAAAAGTCCTCTCTCTCTCAACCAAGTATGACTTAGAAATGCTATCTAACTCGTCCTCAAACTCTTGCATTGCTCTTCACAGAGGACCAGATCAAAGACCACAGCCTACATTTTTCTTCACTGTACCATTCTATTAAAGTACTTTACACAAAAAAGCTATGAAATTTAATTTTAATTATTAATTATTAATTTAATTATTTAATATAATTTAATTATTAAAGTCTACATTAGTTGTTAAGAAATTGAATGTAGGGAGAAAAGAATACCACAACAGAAAGAGCAACAATACCTTCCACAAAATGGATACATCTCATTTTAGTGATATATGGACTTCCCATAGGGCAGGACAGTTCTCTGGTGGCCTTGGACTGACCCAGTTCTCCTCATTTCTTTCTTGTAGCTCTCAAGAACAACTATAGGATGTGCTGGGGATGCAATATTTAAGACAGGGTGGACAGCCTGAAACAGTCTTGTTTCTGCTCTCCCTTTGGAATGTGACATCTGGAGTTATGGTAAAACCCTGGGAGCATGATGTTCTTCAGTGTATCCCACTGAGTCCTGTGGCCCTTGAGGTGTATAACCAAGGCAGGCTGCCTTTGGGGTCCCTCAATTAAAGGACAAGTGGGTTACTTACAGATAAGATTTCATCCACCCTGGGCAGCCTTCTTGAGCCTATAGGCAATGGTTCACAATGAGTCCTAGGTTTCTTCCTTCTGATGACCCTGGTTTCTTGTCTGTAAGTAATAAATCTGTTTCATGTAACGCATATGTGTGAGTATGCTCTGTCTCACCAGATGCAAACAAGTTTTAAACAATCAAATTGAACCTGCTTTTCACAGAGGGCATGAGGATAAGAAAAAGGAATATTCTAGTGTTCCAGTGATGTATTATCATCAATATTTTAAAAATAAAACTTATTTGCCACAATGGAATATTACTCAGCCATAAAGAAGAATAAAATTATGGCATTTGTAGGTAAATGGAGGATGTTGGAGACTGTTATGCTAAGTGAGATTAGCCAATCCCCAAAATCCAAAGGCCAAATGGTCTCTCTGATAAGTGAATGATGATGCATAATGCGCGGTGGAAGGATGGCAAGAATGGAGGAAGGATAGAGAGCATAGAGGGAAGGGAGGGGTGGGGTCAGGGTGGGGGAGTAATAATAACAGAATGTGTGACAGACATCATTGCCCTGTGTACATGTATAAATGCACAGATGGGGTGACTCTACTTTGTGTACAACCAGAAAAACAATAGCTGTACTCCATTTGTGTTCAACAAATCAAAAAATTAAATAATAAAAAAAAAACATTTACCGTACTAGTACAAGACCCTTAAGTTTAGGTCTTGATAAATTTCAAAAAGTGAATGCATCTATATCATTGTCACCAAGACAAAATACCAGAATATTAAGCTCACACTCCTTTCAGTCTTTTTTAAATCCCCTCTTCTATAAATTTATGCCACATCTTGATTTTCAATCACCCCAAACTAATTTTCCATGATTTTCCAATTGAAACCAATGGTATAATTCAATGTGCTCTCTCTTGTCTGGTTTCTTTTGCTCAATGTTATGTTTGTTTGATCTGTCCATGTTGGTGCATGCAAGAGTAGTTTGTTCATTCTCAATAATATGATCAGTTTTATAAACATATTAGCACTTATCTATTCAATTGTCAATAAATATTGCAGTTTTCAGTATCTAACTCTTACAAATAATGTTATAAATTATTTTGTTATATGTTATTTTATGCAAATATGTCCAAAATTCCACTAGGCCATGCTTAAGAATAGAATTACTAGGTTATGGATCATCTTTGGTAGGTGTTGCCTAACAGACTTCCAAAGTTTTAAAACTTCATACTCTGAAATGAAGTGTGTGAGGCTTTCTCATGTTCTGGTCAACAAATAATTATCAAAAATGCTAATTTTAGATATTTTGGTTGATCTTACTGGTATGTCATTATGGATTTAGTTTTTTTTTAAACATGATTTAATGATGCCTAAGCCCTTATTTGTATTTTTATTGGCTATTAAGACATCCATTGTTGGAAAGTGAACTGTCTTTGGTCCATTCTCTATTTGATAATCTGCCTTCAAAAATTGATAGTAAATATTCTCTGTTATATTCTATATATAATCTCTTTTACACTTAAACATATTGAAATATTTCCTCCTTCTCTGTACAAGCTTGCTAGAGAATATTTAAATGTTAGTATAATATAATACATTAATATTTTTGGTGATCGTTTTATGTGTCCTGTATGAGAAATGTTGGCTCCTTTGAGACATATTCTCCCATATTACCTTGTAGACAAAGTAGAGAGATAGAGACAGAGAAGAAAATTCTTTATCTTTAGATCAACATTTCATCAGAGAGTAATTTTCCCCCCAAGGATATTCGGTTAACCCAGAATTATATAATGGAAAAGGCCATTATTTCCCTATTATTCTGTAGTGTTATCTTTGTCAAAAATCCAGCATTAATATATGTGAGTGAGGTAAATGGTGGAATGAGACAGACATCATTACCCTGTGTACATGTATGATTACATGAATGGTATGAATGTACATCATGTACAACCATAGAAATGAAAAGCTAAGCCCATTTATGTTCAATGAATCAAAATGCAGTCTGTAAAAATTTAAAAAAGAAATCATAAAATATATATGTGAGGTATATCTACTTACTATTTTATTTCACAGATTTTTAATCTTTGTTGTCTCAATTAATGAAATTCTTTAATGAATCATAAAATCACATATTGTAGCTTTTAGTAATCCAGCATTATACAATCTGGCTATTATACATGTAGATACTCTTTTTCAGGTTAGGTAAATTTACTATCAATTTAAATCTGCTAATATTGTTAAATCCCATTGAATGTTATTCTGACATCTATTGAGATGATTATATAATTTTTCTTCTGTTAATGAGATGAACTACAGTAGTTAATTTTGAGATGCTAACCCCTGCTAAATTTCTGGCATAAACCATACTGTTCATAATATATTACTATTTTATTAAATGTATTCAGTTATGTTTAAAGTAGTAGTTCTACAACTAAATTCATGAAAGAGTCGCTTGTAATTTGGGAACAAACTGATACTATCCTTATAAAAGAAAGTGGGAGTAGTTTCACATTTTTCTATTTTTTGCAACAGATTATGTAACATTGACATCATTTTTTCATTAAATGCGGGGTAGACTATTCACCAGTGAGGTTGTCTAAGCTAAAACCTATTACTTTAAATTGTGTAGGATCCCTACACATGCTCTATTTTCCATGGCATTAGTATTTTTCCTTCAGTCTTTTTATTTTCATAAATCATGCTAAGGAGTTATTAATTGTTTTCCTAAAACTCAACATTTGCCTTTCTGGACTTTTTATTATATATTCACTTTCTATATAATTGAATTCTGCTCCTGTACTTCTTTTTCATTTTCTTTTGGTTTAGTTCACTATTCTAACTTCTTGCTACATTCTTGAGATGTAGGTTTAAACTATTAATTGTCACCCCTTCTTCTTTTGAGTATCGAAGATTATACATACCCATCCTCACTGCACCCAATCAGTTCAGATATGTAACATTTTATTATGATATAGATAAATTTTTTCATTACTAGTTGTGACAAAAATGTCACATTGTTGTTTGAAAGAAATTACATGACTTAACTTTCAAACATTAGGGGACTTTTTTTTCATGATATCCATTCGTGAGGATACTTACTGTCTCTAACTGCCTTTGCCTCCTCAGTACCTCACATAACCCCTGTAATGTGGAAGGAACACACTCCATCTTTGTTTAATAAATGGATAAAAAAGACTTTTTTTGAGAATTCTTAAGATTGAAGATTAATCATTAAGTTCTCAGAAAAAACATTAGTAAAAATAGATTTTTAAAATTCTTAAAATGAAAGATTAATATGTACATTTTAGGGAAAATATAAGAATGGTATATATGTTTTTCTTTTAATTCATTGTCAAAAAGACATGAGACAAAAGAAAAAATTCCATATCCTTAAATAATATGAAATTTTTTGAACTTTGTTATTCCTTCAGCTGAAATAAAGTAGCAAAAATGTCTACTTTCCTAAATAGGATATATTTTACTTAGTATATATACTATTTTATATTTCACAAAAATTCATTATAGAAATATTTTCTATACTTACTTAATGGAGCCAGCAAAACTCTTGAGAACTTTTTAGAAAACATTCGAAATAACAAAATTGTGAAGCTTGAAATGACCTAAAGTAGACTTCCTCTTCATTTCTCTAGTGCTGTGTAGGACAATACCACATAAACACTTAATATTTAAGTATCAATTTCAATTTTTAATGTTTCTGAGAAAGGAAAATCCATTACCATATAAAATTGATGCAATCAGGAGCCTCATAATCCTTATCATGCAAAAACTTTACTTTAGATCCCAAACCAAAATCTTCCCAGTAACATGAGTATATGGAAATATTTTAAAAGGTAAAAACTTTTATAGTGTATGTATGTTTTTACAGAAAAGACAAAGTCATTATAGAAAAATCACTTTTTTTATTTACAGGAAGTTAAAAGTGTTATGATTAGATAATGCTGAGCATGCCCGATGCTAATTCCTGCACTTTTTCCTTTGGAAGCTCTACTGGTATATACAACTCAAAAGAACCAATAAAAAATAACGCATTCTTCATTATCAGTGTTTGGCTTTCAGTGTAGCTATGGAATTATGTTATTCATTATGCTGTTTAGGTCCTCTGTATCCTAGCTAATTAAAAAAAAAAGAAATTGTCATCCACATGAGGCTGTCATTGGTCCTTTTCCTATATCCATCATTAACCAAACCCTGGCTCCTTTAACTGTTCTCAAAAGGCTAATTTCAAGTTTATGTTTCAGCTTTCTCACTACTTTTTGGTCTGTAAATCTATGCCACATTTGAACAAACAATTTTCAAAAGATTCCTGCCATGTGTAGGTTTTAAACAAGCTGTTTTAGTCTAATAAAGACAATAGTGACACTGCAATAATGAAAGAGCTCATCTGACAAAATCTGCTTCTTGGAGTACATGTCACAACAACTACTTAGTAGACAATCAAATACTTGGCTTCAGTTTCTTCTTCTTGGTCATGGGACTTCAAAAGCATTTTCTTTAGAAAAACTCACCCATAGAAAATCCAATGGAATGGGAAAGATGCTGTTTGTTGTTAAGGAGAATTATTCTTTGGTGAATTCAGTATTTTTACTTTATATCAGAAAAATGGATATAGGAAAGCATGAATTTTTTTCCCCTCTCTTTCTGCATCCTCCTCCCTTATTTACTTTTTCGTATATTAGTTAGTTCATTTGAAAAGTGATTAACCAAAGCATATACTTTAGGGAGCTGGCAGTTCAATCTCAGTCTAGGAAAATGGAAGCTTAGTTGGCTACATTATACAATAATTGGTCTGATTAAATTTTGAGAGCATGATTAGTCCTACCACCAGGCAGAAACAAATTTACCCAGGAAATGCAGTTGGAAGGCAAAAATCTATGGTGACTGGGTGCTAATCATGCTTTTAAACAACCCTGGCAATCCCATCCGGCACAGTGCTTAGGATTAGAGCCAGAATTTGTGGGAAGTTGGTAAGGCTTCTGCTTCTGGTACAAAACTGAGGGTTAATGAGAAACTCACTAATTAAGATTAAACACTATCTTATTGTGCTAGTAAAAGTTAAGATACTGAAAAAATATTCATGGTAAACAACAACCAAAAAAACCCATTTTCAATAAAGACAAAATCAGTATTACGTGTTTTACTCCTTTGAAGGGTTACTAATTGATGACTTAGTTTACTTCAGGCCCTAATACAGCTGGACCCACCACTGTATTCTGCTTTTTTTTTTAAATTTAATGTATTTTTAAAAATTTTTTTCTTACTTTTTGTGCCCAAAGCAAGAGACTCATTCAAACTACCCTAGTCCTGACCGTGCATTGAAAGGCTTCCTTTGTCACTATAAAAGAAAGGAAAAATTTCAGGAAATACCATGGAAATTCAAATCATATACTTTTTTTCTCCTTCGCTGTTGCCTTTGAGAAGAGGATTTGACATCTCTGCGGTAGCTCTAAATCTCTAAAACTGGAAATTATGACATATGGATATTCACTCCCTCCTGCCCCACCTACCACTGATCCTTATTTGATATGTGTAAGGGAGGATCCAGGAATCTGTACTTGGACTAAGTACCAATTAATTCTACGGCAGGTTGGGCCAGGATCATTCTCAAAGAAACCCTTGGCTAAACTTTAAAACCTCTTCTCTATTGTTTGTATCTCTTCTGGCAGAGGACAGAGTTGCTAATATACTGTCAAAAAAATAAAACAACAACAACAACAAAAAGCAATAAAAAAGTTTTGGCATTTTTATGACTGTTGAAGTTTTCATGGAACTTTCTCAGACATGTAACTTTAAATTGTGCAGTTGGGGAATTTAAATTGGAATATTTGGGATACTGAAAATGACAATGATTTTTGAACATTATGAATAGTTGATCTATATTTTAAATCTCTTTACTCTGTGAGAAATTTACCATGTTGACTATTTTGTCATTTAAAAAATAATATCTGAATTAAGAATATAGTGCTTTCAAATAAAAAATACAGAGGTATATGTTATGAATATACTGAAAAAATCCTTAAAATTCAGTGTTAATATTTTGTTAAAAATTTATGAAGAGGAAATGAATATTTTCTAAATTCTACCTCTTTTCAAAAAGTGTCAATTTAGTTTGTATGATAATGATGTACCGGGTGCTTTATACATTGAAATCACCTGAGATGTGGGGCATGGTAAGGCATACCTGGGATCCCAGCAACTCAGGAGGCTGAGGCAGTAGGATTTCCAGTTTAAGGGCAGCCTGGGTGACTTAGTGAGACTCAGTCTCAAAAAAAAAAAAAAAAAAAAAAAAAGGAAGGGTCGGTTGGGGGAAGTAGGTCAGGGGTAAAACTCCCCTGAGTTCTATTCCCAGTACCAATAAATAAATAGATAAATAAACAAAAATTGCCTGTGGCGTTTACTGAACTAGAGATTACTAGGCCTATTGCAATACCTAATTATTTGTAATTTTGTACATCCAGAGCCCAAGAATCTGTATTTTCAACCATGATCTCCATATAATTCTGCTGTCCTGAACCTTGACTACAACTGGGTGTTAAGCCTTCTGTTTGTGCCTGGTTTGGGTGTGTGTGTCTGTGTTTGTGTGTGTGTCTAGTTTGTTTTTAAGTCTAGAAATTTTGGGGAGGAACCAGTCTTCCAAGGAGGTCTGCCCAATACCCACTTGACCTCCAAATGTGGAGGATCATATAACTGCTAATCTCAATTCCATAAATAGCAAAATAATGGAACAAGCATGATTAATCAGACTTGTGACTGAACAAAAATTGTAATTTTGCTTTTCCTCTGATGATTTCTCTTGAGAGCTTATGGCCTATGTTATACCTCTACAGCCATAAGTGCACCTCATCAGCCATGAGAGCAGCTGTCACCCAGACACAGACCAATAATGCATCTGGCTTCGTATGACAGCACTCTTGCCCTGGAAATGAACCTAACAGGAGGTACAGAAAGGACATGTTCCCAATGTTTGTAGTACTAACATCAGTCACTCATTCATTTCTTTTCTGAAACATAGCATTTAAATTTTGGCCAATGTTTACCAATATACCGAAGTAAGTACACTGCTGTCCATCCATGCATTTATTTATACTTTGTATCTTCTCTCTTTTCCTCCCTGTCTCTCTATTACTGTCTCTGTCTCTCTCTCTCTCTTTCTCTACATCTAATGATTTTATAAACTTTGTGTTCTCAATCTCTGTCTTCCAAATTGATGATTTCTCACACAATTCAGCACATTTAACACACTTTCAATGTCAAAGCCTCACATTACCCTCAGTTAAAAAAAAATCAGATGTCAATAAAGAACCTTATTTCAAAGGTTCAAGAAATAATGTCTTTTCCTGTGATATTCAGGTTTAGACAAACCAATGAGATGTTACATCCACAGAGATCCCATTTGCAAACCATAGTCTCTGTAGTTAAAGCAACAAAATCTTTAATGTTTAATAACAGCTGAGGTGCATTTTTGTTTGCACCATTAAAGTTCTTACCAGTTTACCTCCTTGGAGAGGTTTAACAACATAAAAGCAGGAAGAGGAGAGCTCTAGCATACAAATAGATGACTTTGCTTTATGCCTATCATACATACATGGTGAAGGAATACAGATGACAACAGAAGACAATCACTCTGTCCCCATCTCACTACCTTAAAATACTGGTAGTATTTTCTTGACTATCTCACATCAGTGAGAGTTGTTTATTATGAGAAATAAATTATTCATGCATATATACTGTCATAAGTCATTTACAAATATAATCAGGATGTTTAAGCATCAGGAATAAGAAGACACATTCACCCTAATTTGTGAATGTGACCATGTGGGTGAAGTTTTTAAAATAATTCTCCTCTTCTAGGAATTTTAGTTACTACTCTGGATGAGATATTAACCCTGAATCTTGGTAACTAGTTTACATATTCTAGTTTTGTCATTAATTTTGGTTGTAACTGATACTAGAGAGCATTCTGAGTAGTATTCAAATGGGAGCTCAGTGATTCCGAAAATGTCCGTTACCCACTGTCACTCTGAACCTTTACCAGGCAGCTTGAAGAAAAACTTAGGCATGCTCCCCCCAAAACAAGCCTCTTGACTTTGGGTTAGTCACACTTTGCTTTCAAAAAACGATGACGCTAACTTACTCATTCAAATTAGCCAGTTTCAACCATGACCAATTCATGCATAATCTTATTTCTTCTGGCCGGTTTCTGTGTTGTCATATCCAGAACTCTGGGCTTTGCAAATTATATCATATGGTAAAATGTCGTATGTTTATCTCTCCCTTGCTTCACAAATAAAATGTACATGAGATCCACAGGCTTGATTAGACTAAAGTTAGAAGGTTTTAAAAATACTATTTTATATATAATGCATTTTGTTCAGGAAGTATGTAGTATTTTTCTTTGGATGTTAGGATCTGGTGGTCATTGGACATATCTGCTAAAAGTGATGTTACCCTTCTTTCAATCCTTCATGATTTATTATCTAAAATATTAGTATGAGAAGAGAACTTCTCAACTACTTGGTTACTTTTAGTTATAGTGCACATGGAGAAAGCAGGACAAATACCTGAAATTTTCCCTTTATTTTTCTTTAACCAAAATAATGAGTTGGTTTCTTTTCATCATGCAAATGTCATCCATGTGTTATTTTTTCTTGTTTGAATTTTTTGTTTAATATCTCTATGACTCATGTATTTAAATATTTTAATGAATTTTGATCCATTGGTGTTACTATGCATATTGATGCTCAAATTTTTCATCTTTGTCTAGTGATAGTCTATTAAAGTTGGTTTTCAATTGCTCCCTGACAACTCTGTTATATTAGTTAGTTTCCCTGCTCTACAAGTCTTCATCTAATAGTTTTATCAAACTGTAGCATAATGGGCTAATACTTCTTATCATAATAGGTGGTGCATGGTGATATCCTAATTCTAGAGTATTCTCTGATGGTGATATTTTTTTCTATCATTCCTTCCTCATTTATTAGTTGAAGAAATACATTTTCCTTCGACTGTTTCACTATTTTCATGGATAGTTTTTAACTGGAGAGGCAAAATAAATAGGTTTTAAACATTTTACTTATTAATTTTTCAGAATATTGGTTGGTTCTCTAGAAATGTGCACAGATAACTGGCAGTTTGCATTATTGAGCTTAACTCTTCATGCTACCTCTGTGCACCCCCCTTGTCATGTTACCTCTGAGTTCATTTTAATAGCACAGAGTGTTCCTCCTTTCCCTTCTTGACTTTGGACTTAGTCATGAGACTTGCTTTGGCTAAAGATCTGTTAGAGGCTTGAAGCAAAAGGAGACTTGAAATGTGCTTGTGGTGTGGGCTTTATTTCTTCTGCTTTCACTACTACTCTGAGCAAACCTGTCTCATCAGTCACCTAACTCATCCAAGGAGAATGATTGAAAGGTGGTATGGACTTCATCACTGCTTACAGTCAAGCACAGGCAAACTCATGCCAGAGTCTTCTTACTTGCAGGAATTTCTGACCTTTGAGCAAAAAATCCATGAGTTTTGCTTGAGTTCTGGAATGGTTTATTTCAAGGGATTATTTGTAATGGTGACTTACATGGTGATCAGTGAGAATTTTGTATTACTAGAAACTGATGGATTTTGCTGTTTTAATTTCTTGGTTTTATTATGAAAATATTCTCTGATGTCTAAC
This sequence comes from Glaucomys volans, assembly GCA_020662805.1. NCBI lineage: Eukaryota > Metazoa > Chordata > Mammalia > Rodentia > Sciuridae > Glaucomys > Glaucomys volans. Next base: position 960,323 of record JAJEJO010002337.1, read on the forward strand.
TTTTATCTAGTAGGAGTCTCTTCAAATTGCCTTCAGATTCCTTTCGTTCTAACTTTAATAGTCTTTGATAACTTTATTGGTTTCTGCTGTAACCAGATCTTTCAGGCTCATTTGTACACTCCCTGCTTCAGGCTTGGAGTCAGCTGTTTCTCCAGGAAGTCTTGTTTCCTTCCACTGGGAAATGTCACTGCAATCTTGGGATGCTATTGGTACCACGTTGATTGGTTTTTAAGTTGATTCATTGAACATGCCAGCATTTACTTTTTAAAAGAGAACACATGTCACCACGAGTTTATATTGATATTTTTAATTCAAATGTACTAATTTAAGATTATAAGGTTTTCATGTCTTTAATTTATAAATGCATTCTTTTCTTACATATATGAAACATGGTTTCAAAGCATCATGGACATTATTACTAAAATATGATTACGTAAAATGCATAGAAATTTATTTGTTTTTCCAGGTTTTTAAAATATATTTGGTCTAATCTTCAGAAGGAAACTTATAGTCAAATTATTATTTTTAACAGTCTTTTCTAATCATTTTCCACTGTGTGGTTAAGGCAGCAATTTGATACATTGCTAGGTATTTTTTCTTTCCATTTTGTCTTTGGTTCTTAGAAGCTACTTTTACCATTCTAATGTGTCTTATAAGCATGTAAATATTTACATGGTTCTAAATCAAATGTAGGAAATAAAATATTTTCTTCAAAGTGTGCTACCTATTTCTCACTTCTATTATCTATTTCTCCCTCTAGAGCAATTTTGTTGTTTTATTTTTTATCTTTTGTTTTATTCTTCCTTTCTCAAACTGTGTACGTATGTAGCTGTATTATATATTATTTTATTAATATTTTGTTTATTTTCTTTGTTAAATGAAGAGACATACACATTTTTTTTCCACGTTAACTTTTTTTTATTTAAGAATATAATGTGGAGACCTCTACATAAAAGTATATAAATATATTCTCCATTTCTTCAATAATCACATAGTACTCCAATATGCAAATGAAGCATAATTTATTTAACGAGTCCTCAATGGGTGACAGTTGGGTTATTTCCAGTCTCACTATTACAATAGTGTTGTAGTGAACAGTCTTGTGCAAAGATCTTTTGCATTTTTGCCATTTCATCTTTAGGATGTAATCCTAAAAGTCATTTTGCTGTTTCAAGGATACATGCATGGATATTTTTGCTAAATATTGAAGAATATCCTCGGCAAAAGTTGTACTGGTTTTGCATCCCATCTGATTTATCCACTGCTAAGTCATAGCAGTACTTCAGAGCTGAGAGTTACACATTTGAATAAAAGAAAAGTTTGTGAAAACGAATGCAGCAGTAAGCAGCATCTCTTTAACATCATCAGCATTTAAATCTTAAAAATTGAGAATCCTGCACATTTTATACTACATATAGTATCCTGTTCAATTCACAGAGGCAGGAGAAATTTCTTTCATTGGCCTTGCCTAAAAAAATGTGTTTTTGTTAGTGGTTTGCTATATTTTCTCACAAAGAGTCAATATCATTCTCACACTTCTTGAATTATAGAAAGATTCTATTCTCAAAAGCAGTTAATATGTTTATCACTTCTTTATGGTGAAAACCTTTGAGGTCCTTTTTTCTAGCTTTATGAAATGAACAGAACATTATTTTTATCTATACTCATCCTACTGTGCAATAGGTCAGCAGAATATCCATTCCTATTTGATCACAACTTAGTAGAAGACAGACATGTTTGACCTAACTTAAACACTTAAACATTACATTTTGTGTACATATATATATATATATATATATATACACATCATATGGCACCCCATAAATATATACATTTTATGCTTTTTTGTATCAGTTTAAATTAATTTAATTTAAAAATAAATAAAGGAAAAAAGAAAACAATGAGCTAATGCAAGCTGAAAAAATATCATATTATTAAATGCTCAAACTAAAACATAAAATTTAGAGGAAACCAAAGGAAAAAAATTTATGCATCCTTGGTCTAGCAAAGATTTCCCAGGAATCAATATATTAATCATAAAGAAAAATTGATATGCTGAACTTCATTAAAATTGAAATCTGGTCATTGGAAGACAACATTAAAACATAAAATTTTAATCCATTTATTGTAAGAAACTATAACATTTATCTTTACAGGACTTATACCTGGAATCTATAAAACATGTTAAACAGCCAGTTGTGTTGGAATATGCCTGTAATCCTAGTGACTTGGGAGACTGAGTAGGGAGGATTGCAAGTTCAAGAACAGTCTTAGCATCTTATGAAGATTCTGTCTCAAAATAAGCTAAAGGAATGGGGACTGAGCTCAGTGGTAGGGCACCCTGGGTTCAATCTCCAGTACCCAAAACAAATAAACAAATAAACAAAAAATATGTTAACAACTCAATGATAAGAACAAACAGTCCATTGAAATATGACCAAGAAAATTTCAATAGATACTTCACATAAGAAGACACAAATGACTAATAAACAAATGGAAATAGGCTCAACCTTATTAATTATCAAGAAATGACAATTAGACAAAAACTGCTTCTTTGTAGTGGTTACACCACCAAGTGTTGGAGAGGATATGGGACAGCCAGAATTCTCACACCTGCTGGTGGGACTGTCAGATGGTATAACAATTGGAACATTCTGGCAGCTTCTTATATGGTTAAACATACACTTATCATCTGACCTAAAATTGTACTTTTAGACATTTGCCCAAGAGAAACCAAAATTCTGTTTACAAAAACAAAAAATGCAAATCTAACTAATAGCATTATTTATGATAACTCTGAGCTAGAATGATCCAAGGGTCCATAATCAGGTGAGTGGAAAAATATATATTAATTCACTGAAAGCTAATTTACCAATTGAAAGGAATGATCTGCAGATACACACAATAAAATGTTTGGATTCTAATACAATATGCTAACAAAAAAATAGCTATGAAAGAATAGGTACTTCAATTTCCTGAAATTTTAGGAAGGACAATTTAAAGTATAGTGAGAAAAAAGCAGAGCAATGACTGCCTAGGTTAAAGGGATTGTGAAAGCATTTTAACATCACAGAAGTGACTATGATTGGGTATATACATGAGTATATACATTTCAATACTGACTGAATCAAAACCAGACAGGAAAAAGTAAATCTATCTCTATGTGTAGGTGACATGAGGCTATAATTCAGAAATCCCTCCAAATCCAAAAGAGATACTGGTGTTAATAAATGAATTTAGTGAAATTGTAGGATACAAGATCATATGTGTTTCTATATATACCAGCAGTGAACAACTCAAAAAAGAAATTAATAAATAATTCCATTATGAAAGCATCCAGTTAAATATATTAGCATTCAAAGAACAATGTTATGGTTTGATGTGAGGCGTCCCCCAAAAGCTCACCTGTGAGACAGTGCAAGAAGGTTCAGAGGAGAAATGATTGGATTGTAAGAGTCTTAACCCAGTGAGATAATCCCCTGACAGGGATTAAGCAAGTGGTAACTGAAGTGGTAAGGAGGTGGGAACTGGGGTGTGGCTATGGGATATATATTCTGTATCTCAAGAATGGAGACTCTCTACTTCCTGATGTTCATGTAAATTGGTTCCCTCTGCCACACTCTTCTGCTATGAAGTCCTGCCTCACCTCAAGCCCAGAAGAATGGAGCTGGACTTCTATGGACTAAGTCTTCTGAAACTGTGAGTCCCTAAATAAACCTTTCTTTCCCTATAAATGTGCTGGTCAGATCTTTTAGTCACAGCAGCAAAAAAAGCTGACTAAAACAAATAAAATACCTAGAAATAAATTTAAGCAAAGAAGTGAAAGTTTTGTACACCAAAATTTAGAAAACATTTCTGAAAGAAATTAAAGAAGACACAAATAAATGGAAAGACATTGCATACACATGCAATGCATTGAAAGACAATATTGCTAAGATGTCAATAGTTCTCAAAGGGATTTACAAATTGAACACCATCACTAACAAAATTCTAATTATTGTTTATTTTTTACATAAATGCAAAAACTGGCCCTTAAAGTCATATGAAATTTGAAACGGGACCTGAATAGCCAAAATAGTCTTGGCAAAAAGAACAAGTTTAAATTAATTTTGTACTTATCTGTTATTATTATTTCAGAACTTATTATTAGGCTGGAGTTGTGGGTCAATGGTAGAGCACTCACCTAGTATACACAAAGCCTTGGTTGGATTCTCAACACCAACAATCCATATGTACATATATACATGTATGTAATACTGTAAACCTAATTAGTCAAAATTAAATGGTGACATTAAGACTGATTTGTTGATCTATGGAATAGAATTTTTGAGTCCAAATATAAATGCATGTATCTATGGCCAATTGATTTTGAAAAAGCTGTTAATAAAATTCAAAGGAGGGTTAGCCGGGAGCAGAGCTGCTTGCCGGCTCCAGCGGGGAATCTGTGCCCAGCGGCACCATTCTACAGCTTCCCTGGCGGAGAGACTCCATCTTCAGCTATCTGAGCCCTCGGACCTAAGCCCACTCCTTCCTGCAGGAACAAGGCGCTGCGGCTCCAGGTGAGATCTGGCTGGGAGTGGAGCTGCTTGCTGGCTCCAGCAGGGAATTTGGGCCCATGGGCGCCATTCTACAGCTTCCCTGGCGGAGAGACGCCATCTTCAGCTGTCTGAACCCTCGGACCTAGGCCCACCCCTTCCTGCGGGGACACGGCGCTGCTGCTCCAGGGCCACAGTGCTGTGTCTCCTGGTTGCCTCTGCCCAGAAGCATTGATCATTCCCAACCTGGAGGTTGTGAGACAGCAGCTATCTTGGGTCACCACTTGATCAAGCACCTCTCAAACATCTGGTGAGTTACTGGAAATCTGCAAGGACGCCATAAGTCTTTACAGGGAAATTGCAATCCCTCTGATTTGCACTACTAGAGGCGAAGATACATGAGCAGCATGAGAAACACGGGAAGAAAGTGTCCCAAACAAACCTAGATGATACATCAAGAGATCCCAAAGACAGCATGGTAGAAGGAATGACAGAAATGGAGTTCAGAATGTTCATAATTAAAATGATCCGAGAAGAGAATGATGGGACGAGAGAGCAGATTCAGGCTATGAATAATCAGCTAATAGAGCAATTGCAGGAAGCAAAAAATCATTTCAGTAAAGATATAGAAGTTCTGAGAAAAAAACAAACAGAAATCCTTGAAGGAAACAAGGAAATGAAGGAAACAATAAACCAAGTGAAAAACTCAATAGGAAGCATAATTAACAGAATAGATCACTTGGAAGACAGAACCTCAGACAATGAAGACAAAATATTTAATCTTGAAAACAAAGTCGAACAAACAGAGAAGATGGTTAGGAATCATGAACGAACCCTCCAAGAAATATGGGACATCATGAAAAGACCAAATTTAAGAGTTATTGGGATTGAGGAAGGCACAGAGATACAAACCAAGGGTATGAACAATCTGTTCAATGAAATAATATCAGAAAATTTCCCAAATATGATGAATGAGATGGAAAATCAATTACAAGAGGCTTACAAGACACCAAACGCACAGAATTACAACAGATCCACACTAAGGCACATTATAAAGAAAATACCTAAAATGCAAAACAAAGATAGAATTTTAAAGGCTGCGAGAGAAAAGCATCAGATTACCTACAGGGGTAAACCGATATGAATATCAGCAGATTTCTCAGCCCAGACCCTAAAAGCAAGAAGGGCCTGGAACAACATATTTCAAGCTCTGGAAGAAAACAGATGCCAACCAAGAATCTTATACCTAGCAAAACTTACCTTCAGATTTGATGACGAAATAAAATCCTTCCATGATAAACAAAAGCTTAAAGAATTCACAAAGAGAAAGCCTGCCCTACAGAACATTCTCAACAATACATTGGAAGAGGAAGAAACGAAAACCAACAATCTCAGTCAACATGGGGAGGAATTACCCTAAAGAAAGAGTCAATCAAAGGAGAAACAAAGTTAAGCTAAAAACCGCAAAAAAGGTAAAATGGCAGGAAATACAAGTCATATCTCAATAATAACCCTGAATGTAAACTGCCTAAACTCATCAATCAAAAGACATAGACTGGCAGACTGGATTAAAAAGAAAGACCCAACAATATGCTGCCTTCAAGAGACTCATCTCATAGAAAAACATGCCCACAGACTAAAGGTGAAAGGTTGGGATAAAACATACCATGCACATGGACTGTGTAAAAAAGCTGGGGTTTCCATTCTCATTTCAGATAAAGCAGACTTCAAGCCAAAGTTAGTCAGAAGGGATAAAGAAGGACATTTCATACTGCTTAAAGGAAGCATAAATCAGCAAGACATAACAATCATAAATATTTATGCACCAAACAATGGTGCATCCATGTATGTCAATCAGATCCTTCTCAATTTCAGGAATCAAATAGACCAAAGCACAATAATACTCGGAGACTTTAACACTCCTCTCTCACCATTGGACAGATCCTCCGAGCAAAAATTGAACAAAGAAACCATAGGACTCAATGACACAATCGCTAATTTGGAGTTAACAGACATATATAGAATATTCCATCCATCAAAAAGCGAATACACTTTCTTCTCAGCAGCTCATGGGTCCTTCTCTAAAATAGACCATATGTTATGCCACAAAACTACTCTTAGCAAATACAAAAACAGAGATACTACCTTGTATACTATCAGATCATAATGGAATGAAATTAGATATCAATGATAAAGTTAGAAACAAAAAGTACTCCAAGACTGGAGATTAAATAATATGCTATTGAATGATACATGGATAACAGAAGACATTAGGGGAGAAATTAAAAGATTCTTAGAGGTCAACGAGAGCAAAGATACAACATATTGAAATCTCTGGGATAATATGAAAGCAGTGCTAAGAGGAAAGTTCATTGCAGGGAGTGCATTTAATAAAAGAATGAAAAGCCAACAAATCAATGACTTCACATTACAGCTCAAAGCCCTAGAAAAAGAGGAACAGATCATCACCAAAAGTAGTAGAAGACAGGAAATAATCAAAATCAGAGCTGAAATCAACGAAATTGAAACAAAAGAAACAATTCAAAAAATTGACGAAACAAAAAGTTGGTTCTTTGAAAAAATAAACAAAATTGATAAGCCCTTAGCCATGCTAACGAAAAGAAGGATAGAGAAACTCTAAATTACTAAAATTCGTGATGGGAATGGAAATATTACAACAGACACAATTGAAATACAAAACATAATAAGAAGCTACTTTGAAAATTTATACTCCAACAAAATAGAAAACCTGGAAGATATCAACAGGTTCCTAGAGGCATATGAGCCACCCAAACTGAATCTGGAGGACATACACAACTTAAATAGATCAATTTCAAGCAATGAAATAGAGGAAGTCATCAAAAGCCTACCAACCAAGAAAAGTTCAGGACCAGATGGATTCACAGCTGAGTTCTACAAGACCTTCAAAGAAGAGCTTATTCCAATACTCCTCAAAGTATTTCATGAAATAGAGGAAGAGGGAACCCTTCCAAACTCATTCTATGAAGCCAATATCACCCTGATACCAAAACCAGAGAAGGACACATCAAAGAAAGAAAATTTCAGACCCATATCTCTAATGAACATAGATGCAAAAATTCTTAACAAAATTTTAGCGAACCGCATTCAAAAGCATATTAAAAAGATAGTGCACCATGATCAAGTGGGTTTCATCCCGGGGATGCAAGGTTGGTTCAACATCCGGAAATCAATAAACGTAATTCACCACACCAACAGACTTAAAGTCAAGAACCACATGATTATTTCAATAGATGCAGAGAAAGCATTTGATAAAATACAGCACCCATTCATGCTCAAAACCCTAGAAAAAATAGGGATAGTGGGGACATTCCTTAACATTGTAAAGGCTCTCTATGCTAAGCCCACAGCTAAGGTCATTCTAAATGGAGAAAAATTGAAAGCATTCCCCCTGAGAACTGGAACAAGGCAGGGATGCCCTCTTTCACCACTACTATTCAACATTGTTCTTGAAACTCTAGCCAGAGCAATTAGACAGACCAAAGAAATTAGAGGAATACAAATAGGTAAAGAAGAGATCAAACTATCCCTATTTGCAGATGACATGATTCTCTACTTAGAAGATCCTAAGAATTCCACCAGAAAACTTCTGGAACTCATTAATGAATTCAGTAAAGTAGCAGGATATAAAATTAATGCTCATAAATCTAATGCATTTTTATTCGTAAGTGATGCATCCTCTGAGAGAGAAATTAGGAAAACTACCCCATTCACACTAACCTCAAAAAAAATAAAATACTTGGGAATCAATCTAACAAATGATGTGAAAGACCTCTACACTGAGAACTACAGAACACTAAAGAAAGAAGTTAAAGAGCATCTGAGAAAATGAAAGATCTCCCATGTTCTTGGATAGGCAGAATTAATATTGTCAAAATGGCCATACTTCCAAAAATGCTATACAAATTCAATGCAATTCCAATTAAAATCCCAATGACAGACCTCATAGAAATAGAGCAAGCAATCATGAAATTAATTTGGAGGAATAAGAGACCCAGAATTGCTAAAGCAATCCTTAGCAAGAAGAGCGAAGCAGGGGATTTCACAATACCAGACCTTCAACTATACTACAGAGCAATAGTATCAAAAACAGCATGGTATTGGTACCAAAATAGACAGGTAGATCAATGGTACATAATAGAGGACACAGAGACAAACCCACATAAATACAGGTATCTCATACTTGACAAAGGAGGCAAAAACATGCAATGGAGAAAAGACAGCCTCTTCAACAAATGTTGCTGGGAAAACTGGAAATCCATATGCAGCAAAATGAAACTAAACCCATATCTATAACCCTGTACAAAACTCAACTCAAAGTGGATCAAGGACCTAGAAATCAGACCAGAGACTCTGCACCTAATAGAAGAGAAAATAAGTCCAAATCTTCATCATGTTGGCCTAGGACCAGATTTCCTTAACATGACTCCCAAAGCGCAAGAAATAAAAGCACGAATCAATGATTGGGATAGAGTCAAACTAAAAAGCTTTTTCTCAGCAAAGGAAACAATCAGCAATGTGAAGAGAGAGCCTTCAGAGTGGGAGAAAATCTTTGCCACACACACTTCAGATAGAGCACTAATCTCCAGAATCTACCAAGTACTCAAAAATCTTTACCAAGAACACTAATAACCCAATCAATAAATGGGCCAAGGAAATGAACAGACACTTTACAGAGGAAGATCTACAAGCAATCAACAGATTTATGAAAAAATGTTCGACATCCCTCGTTATAAGAGAAATGCAAATCAAAACCACCTTAAGATTTCATCTTACCCCAGTTAGAATGTCTTTTATTAAGAATACAGGCAACAACAGGTGTTGGCGAGGATGTGGGGAAAAGGGTAC
>JAJEJO010002337.1:971672-1149832 GCA_020662805.1 Glaucomys volans
ACAGAGGAAGATCTACAAGCAATCAACAGATTTATGAAAAAATGTTCGACATCCCTCGTTATAAGAGAAATGCAAATCAAAACCACCTTAAGATTTCATCTTACCCCAGTTAGAATGTCTTTTATTAAGAATACAGGCAACAACAGGTGTTGGCGAGGATGTGGGGAAAAGGGTACGCTCATACATTGCTGGTGGGAGTGCAAGTTGGTGCAGCCACTCTGGAAAGCAGTGTGGAGATTCCTTAGAAAACTTGGAATGGATCCACCATTTGACCCCACTATCCCACTCCTTGGCCTATACCCAAAGGATTTAAAATCAGATTACTACATTGATGCAGCCACATCAATGTTCATAGCTGCTCAATTCACAATAGCTAGATTATGGAATCAACCTAGATGCCCTTCAGTAGATGAATGGATAAAGAAACTGTGGTATATATACACAATGGAATATTACTCAGCCATAAAGAAGAATAAAATTATGGCATTTGTAGGTAAATGGATGATGTTGGAGGCTGTTATGCTAAGTGAGATCAGCCAATCCCAAAAATCCAAAGGCCGAATGGTCTCACTGATAAATGAATGATGATGCATAATGGGGGGTGGGGAGGGTGGCAAGAATGGAGGAAGGATAGATAGCGTAGAGGGAAGGGAGGAGTGGGGGCGGGCTGGGGGGTAAAAATAATAACAGAATGTGTGACAGATACCATTGCCCTGTGTACATATATGAACGCACAGATGGTGTGACTCTACTTTGTGTACAACAAGTGAAACAATAGCTGTACTCCATTTGTGTTCAATGAATCAATAAGTAAATAAGAAAAAAATTCAAAGGAGGAAAGAATTGTCTCTTCAATAAACAGTATGGACACAATTGGATAGTCATACCCAAAAGAACAAAGTTAGATCCGTACCTCATATACAAAAATTAACTAAAAGTTAATCACTGTCACCTAAATAAAAGATCTAATATCCTAATCCTAAAATTCTTATAAGAAAACATACAGGTAAATTTGCATGAGCTCAAAGTTGGTGATGGATTCCTAGATGTGATGCAACCACAGAAAAACACTTGAATTAGATATCATCAAAGTTAAAAATTTTGTGCATCAAAGGATGTTATCATAAACATAAAAATATAATCCAGAGAATCAAAAAATATCAAATCTTATGTATGATAAGGTTCTAGGACACAGAACAAAAACAAAGAACTTTTACAATGCAAAAACAATAAGATAAACAGCATAATTTACAAAGGGACAAGGCCTTGAATAGACACTTCTCTAAAGAAGATATACAAATGGCCAACAAATTCATAAAAATTTGCTCAAGATGAGTAATTGTTAGGGAAATGCATATCAAGACCATAGTGAAATAATACTTCACACTCAATGGAGTGCTATACCAACCACTTTTTTCTTGAAGGAGAAAGCCTGTGGAGGATATGGAGAAGCTGAAATCTTCATATATTGTCACAGAATTGTAAACATGTACATGCACTGTGGGAAATTTTGGTGGTTTCTAAAATAACCTCTATAAGATAGTTCTTTATATCATTATCAAAAGACCACACAATTCCAATACTGCCCAAATATCATACAGAAGTGAGAACAGATATTCAAATAAGCACATGCATGCACACCTTTATTGTAGCAGTTTTGCAATAAAATATTCAAAAGATGAAATGAATAAGCAAATCATGGTTTGTAATAGAATGAGATATTATTCAATAGATAATAATAATCTATAAAATACTGATATACCTTATGACATGGGTAAACCTTCCAAACATTATACCAAGTGTAAGAAGCCAGACACAATATGTCACATGTTGTATGACATCATTATGTGAAATATCTGGAAAAAATCAAACCTTAGTGATAAAATACCAGGTGGGAGTATGGGTGAAGGAGAAATATCTGCTTAATGAGTAAGAGGCTTTACTTTGGAGTGATGGAAATGTTTTGAAACTAGGTAGATTTAACAACATTGTAAATACATTAAACACCATTGAATTGCTCAGTTTAAAATGGCTAATTTTGATTAATTTCATTGCAATGAATGACTTACAAACATCTACTTATTCATGGATCCGACAGTTTCCAGTTGATTCTCATTTGCTCCTGAAAATATGTGGCTGATTTCATGTCTGCACATTTTTAGGACATAAATAAAAATGAACTATTCTGCTTCTTTGGTCATTCCTATTTTTTCCTCATTATTTATTGAACATCTGTTTTCCCCTGAAGTTGTAGAGGATCATAATTGGGAGAATATGCCGAAAGCTTTACAGTCTAAGTAAGGAAGATGCAGTTTGTACGTGCATGTATACTTGTGTTTCTGTACCTTTGCTGAAAATATTTACAACTGGTTCTAAATCTTTATCTGTAACTATAAAGCCATTTTGAAAAAAGTCTAACTTGATTCCTGAAATCCTAGAGTAAAAGAACTCAACCAATGCAAACGGATTTGGATATTTCTTGTCTTTCTCTACTCCAAACTGCCAATGATTCCTTTGTATTCTGAAATGTTCTCAGAAAACTAGAATCTTCTTGAACTCCCAAATCTCATTCTGCCAACATTCAACAATACAGCTGCATTTAAACCACATTTCTTAATTATGATTCTTCTTCAATGTGGAAAGAAAAACATAATCTTAATATTGCTTGCTGTGTTTGAGCTGCTTTTGAATGAATTTGAGGTTGCACACTAGATTTTTAGTGTTTTTTTCAACAGAAATTACATTAGGATGTAGGCTAAATTTTCATGTTATGTATGTTAAATGTACTCATCACATTTCAGCAATATCATGCTATTGAAAAGTCAATTTTTTAGAGGAAAATTTAAGAATCTATGAATAAAAAAAACATTTATCATTTCCAAAAGAAGGAGTGGAAGAGACAATACAGCTTTTAATACAAAATGAAACTAACCAACTAACAACAAAAACCACACAAGATATCCAGTTTGCTTGAGTTCATTTTGACTTAACATGGGTTTTATGTCTGGTGAGGCTAAAAGACACCCATATAGCAAGATAATATCACCTTCAACCCAGTCACATCGAACAAGCCATTACCTCCACAAGTGCCATACATACAACTTTTTGATTCACTCCAATCAGTCCTTCTATTTTAAAATACTAGGGAACTGACTATATGAAACTTTATTTGGTAAACATCATTCAAGCAAAAAACCAAACCAAACAAAAACCCCACTTAACCTAAAGGGAGAAAATACCCAACAAAATATTTTAGAGAACATGTATTAAAAACCCTTTTATGTACCAGACCCTAATGTAAACTCATATCTTGGGCCATCCCCTTGAGTACTTGCAGTATTACAATGGAGATCATAACCTGCAGGTCTTCAGCAGGATAAAAGTTGTTTGCATGAATTTTTAATGTATTATCTCTCTTTGCAGATGATGCTGAAGCTTAGAAGGGCCAAATTACTTAACCAAGGCCCATTCAACTGCCAATGAAAGATCCAGGACTCAGGCTCATATCAATCTGATGCCAAACTTACATGCTCAGCTCTAAAACCTAAGATTATTTTCATGTCAGATGAATCAAGTAGAAATTCCTTGTTTTTCATCTAAACAGATTTCTATGATCAATGATACAAGAACAACTTGTCCCTTTCTTTAAGGAGCATGTTGATCTGCATTTCCTCTAAAATTGCCAGTCTTGCAAATAGTGTCAAATATCATTTAGCCACAAGCATTCTATTTAGGCTGCACTGTGCATATTTTATGAAGTTGTCCCTGTGTTGTCTTCAACTCTTAAATCTGCAGAGAATGTAAATTAAGAAAGCATAGACAATTGAATGTCTAAATTGAGAAATGGTTAAGAATTGCATATCGGATCCCCAGATACAGGAGAAGTCCTTCCCTCTGAAACAGTCAGAACTAGAACAGATTCTTACATTTCTGAGAAACTGGGATGTGGGAAAGGAAAGAATGCAGGGTTGGTCCATGGCCAACCTCAAGGTCTCTTCGTGAGCTTGGTTTTCTGTGGAAATGCCTGATTGTGTTTCTGGTTATGAAACTTGAAGTACAATTGCAGTACAATTGTGACTCTTTGGAAACACCAACAAGTACCCTAGGTCTGAAGCAGTCTGGACATTTATGATAAAAATTCAGCTTTAGGGGTGATTTCAGAGCTTTACCAGACACTCCAAGGGAACTCTTTCTCAAAGGATAGACTCTTCAGCCTATAAAATTGACAGTGAATACAGAGAGGATCTTTTATAATTTTGTACAATGTAACATTTTTAAAAAATGAATATATTTTAGTACAACAGAAGCATATATGTAAATTTATAAACATAAAATATGTAATATTTTATAATCCTAATTTTAGAGTCAATACTTACGTAAATGTTAGGCACTTTCATACCCATGATCTCATTCCAAAAAGGATACTGTCTACTTCATTTTATTATGCCAAAACCTTTCAAAAAATTACCAAGTTTCTTTTTATATTTTATTAACTTTCCTTATAAAATCAGACTTCAAAAAAATTTGGGGGAAAACAGATAATGTTTTCTACCAGTGAAGTGAGGATGTTATTGCCTCTGTATGGATAGTAGGAAGAGAAGGAGGCAGCACTTCCCTTCATTGTGTGTTTTAATACTGTCACTCATAATAAATCATAAAATACTAAGAATTCATTATATTGCCTATGTTGTGCTAAGAAAAAGATTTGGCTATTTAGCTGTTGAATTTTTGTTCATATCAGAGTTGTACTAGATCAATGTTAGAAGGTGAGCTGATTATATTACTACCATTTTATCATTAAATTAGTCCAAGTACAAAACCCAAAATGACCCAGATTAGATAATCAAGTCAGTATCCAAAATGGTAAGAGATACTGAATTTTGAACACTAAAGGGTTCCCTTCTTCAGCTTTCAAACTCTTCATTCAGTAAGTAGGAGGAAACTGGCTGTCTCCCCAGTAGCCTGTGAAAGGTGAACTGGCATTGTTAATAATAAAGTCTCTCACATCTTAAACTGGTAAAATTTAACAGCACTACTGTACCCACTTCAAATTCCAAGGGAAATATCATTCTACAATGAAATGTATTTTTTTTTATTTCTCACATTCATGTTTGATTTTAAAATGTATCATGAGCTTTTTAAGAATTTCAAGACATGAAGCTGAGTCATGTCTGAAGGGAAAAAGCTTAAAGTCTCAAACTTTTGTCTTTCACCCAGTTCTTAAAAAAAAAAATCAAGGAAGCCATTCTTTTTTATTCCTCTGATTCATGAATGTAAGTTTGGATTAATAGAGACAAGAAATATGGTGGCTGTTTTGTTCATTTTGTAATTTAAAAAATCATCACTTTTCATTGTAAGATACAACAAACACATAAACCAGGATTAACTTCTAATTCTATAATATTCCTGAGATCTTCTTTGTAGATATCATTAAATGATAAAAGCAAGACAGAGCTCTTGTCTGAGTACAAAGAAATATAGCTGCTTACTGGAGTGGTATAATACCAACAAATGTGACTTACTGAAGACTCATTTTGAATAACAAATATTATCCCAGACCTTGCATCTCAGCCCTGTGTTTGCACTGCCCTTTCTGTGCTAGTTTTTATTATGGCAATAGCTTGACAGAGGGTAGTTTCATGAAAGCAACTGGCACATTCATTCTTGGTTAATTCAGGAAAAACAAACCACAAAAAAATATATATATGAATCATTGGGGTAGCAATTTCAGAGTGTGAATTTGCAGGCTCTGTGCCCATAGATTTCACTTGTGCGCATGTGTGTCTTGGGGAGTTGGGGCAGGGACCCAATGTTAAAGTAGTATACCCAGATGATTAAAAAGAAATTCCAGACCACATTATGAGAATTATGGTCTTAAGGCTTTATCCAATACCAGATCTCTCATTTTATCTATGATTGTGAGAAGTACCCATCTGGCATGAACAGGTAGGTCAAATTCTCCTGGAGGTTATTGCTCCATTTATAGAAACTCTTAGGTTTCACTCTCTGGAAGTTGATGGTGGTGATGAAAATTGAGAATCTTTGGGTAGTCATTCCAAGCCCCACTTCTTTTAAAGAAAGCTAATAAATTATGCACAATTCATAAGAGCACATTGCCCTATAAGATTTTAAATTAAGTATCAAATTAAAAAGTGCTTTTTATGGCAGGTTTATTTAATAACCACAATGATCTTTCCTCTGAACATGCACGAAAAGAAATGATTTTGTACTGCCATTTCCACACATTTTATCTGCATTCAATAGAAAAATTGTTCACACTAATAAGACATGTATAAATTTTGTACAAAATTCTTATTTAAAACTGAGAACATCTCTTCAGCGGCAGTGATCCGAAAGAAAAAAGAAGGTGGGTGGGGGTGGGGGAAAGAAACCTCAAGCCTGTGTTTAGTTAAAAAAAAAAAAAAAAAGAAAAGAAAAAAAGAGAGGCCTAGAAACATTTCAAGAACAAAACAACGTCTAGCTCTTATGAAAAAAAAAAATTGACAGTAGCCATAAGGAAGGAAGTTAAACATATTTTTTACCCAAAAATATAGCTACCCAATTATAGCAGCTGAAAGACAGAATGGCATTTCCACTACTTCTTCAACAATTGTCATTCTACGTCATGCAGCAGCTTCTGACTAGAACGGGGTGCAATTCTCTGTAGCTTGAGATGAGTGCAATGCCAAAAATAACTACTGGATCTGCCTACTAGAACAAATCAGGGCTTTTCTGCCCTGCATGGTGGTTCCAGAGAAACTCCTGACACATGATCTTTTTCCCAGGGCAGTTTACTACCTGTGGCTCATCAATTCCTCCCTTTACTTTTTATGGGTACTTGAATGAGCAAAATCAAAAAGCAGAATTTTGAAAGATGAATAATAATTCAGAAAACAGAATTATTTCAGTGGCAAACAATCTATAGAAACAGATTTAATAGGAAAAGCAGATTCTAGTTATATAAAAGTATATGTCACAGCAAATGTATTACCGTATTAATTTCTTAAATGAGATAATAAACCTGATATAAAATATACAAAGTGACCTAGTCTTAAGTGTTTGGCTCAGCAATTTTTTACATTATTTTAACTTAATTTTTACATGCATATTACCATGTAATCACCAACCAGATAAAAACACCTTGTGACACTTTATGACTTTTATCATATTAATTTTGACTGTTCTTGAATTTCACATAAATTGAATCGCACATAATATATTGTTGTACCTTGTTTTTTACACTTAGTAAATTATCTTTGAGAGTCAATTATGTTGTCGAGTGTCTCAGAAATTCATTTTTTTATTGTTAATTTCATCTTATGAATTTATCACAATTTATTCCTCACCTATGAAGAACATTTGAGTTTCTTCTTTGGGGTAATTATCAATTGAATTGCTATGAGTTTCTTCATTTGTGGAAAACATGCATTCAATTTCTTTGGAATACATGCCTTGAAATAATGACTATTGAGTTTAGTTTCAAACTTATTTTTTTTCCAAATAGGTATGCCTTTTTATACTTGTTAGTGTAGTTCCTCCAAATGTAACAGGCACTGCAATTGAACTAAATGTATGAAGACTTTATTAAGGAAAATACCCTGAGGGAAGAAATTAGAGAAGGCTGAGAACTATCCAGGGACAGTTTAAGTTGAAATGCCCAGTGAAGGATGGGGACAAGGGAGGTTAAGTGGCTGAATCTCAGACTGCCATGAGTCTACGGAGTTTGGAGGACCAGGAGGATACCACCAACCAAAGTTGGTCACTGAAGGAGTTCTGCATCTCCTTAGAAGGGCCTGCCTTAAATTTCTCACCACACTCAACCACTGGCTGGAAGCAGCCCAGGGAGAAGGCCAGCCTCTGTGCAAATGAATCAGTGAATTTCAGAACTCAGCTCACTGAAGCCCTTATTATGATACTTGTAGTTGGATGCTTATGAGGCATATTTTGATGGTTACCACACACAGTTAAGGAATGTATGAAAATTCTCATTATATAGCCTCATCAAAATTTGCTATCAACAGTCTTCTTAATTTTAGCCATATTAGGGGTGAATAGAGAATCTTATGGTTTTAATTTTTGTTTTCTAATAAATTAAGATTATTTTTTTCAGAAGTTTATTGGACAGCATATTGGCTGTCCTCTCTTGCAGAGTTACTGGTCATGTTTTGTCCACTCTTCTGATGTATTGTACACTTCTTTCTTATTGATTCATACATTCTGAATATGAATCCTTTGTTGGTTTTTTACATTATGTCTTGTTCCAACTGTTATGTTCATTTTTATTTTCTTATTGGCATATTCTTGATGACTAAGAGTTCTAAATGGTGATTAAGGCTTCTTTATTAATGTTTTTATTTAATAGCTTATACTTACCATGTCATGTTTAAGAAATTTTCTGCACCGAAATCATAAAGCTTTTCTCCTATATACTCCTCTGGAGGCTATGGAATTTCATGTGTCCTATTTACACATATAATACATCTCAAATTAACTTTTGATTACAGTATGACGTAGGAGTTCAAGATTCATTTTTCCACACAGTTATCTATAGAGATAGCTTATATATAGTTAATATGATAAGGTAATTGATAAGAGGAGTTTGTAATTTACAAGATAGTCTATAAAGAATTACATTATACAAATTTAACCAAGGTGCTAGCTTCTTTGAATTTTAAGAGGTTATGAAAATGTTTATAAATCCTCATTAAAAAGTGTGAAGTATTTCATAAGATTAAGGCATTTTAAAAATAAGTTGAAATTTATAAATCTAAAGTGGCATCTGATGATCATTAGAGAATGGGGGCAGCATCATGGCAAAGTAAGTTTATTTCAAGTACTTCTAAAAAATTGTTATTAAGCGTACATAATATGTAACCCTTACCCCAAGGAACGTAAGATTTTGCAAAATCTTATTTTATGTCATCAACTATGCTACATGTCTAAATTAGTTTGGGTTCATTAGCCTGAACCAGAAAGTAAATCTTTCAAGCCAAAGTATATACCTCTCTGCCAAAGGAAAGGACTAGTAAGTTCTGCCTTAAGAGAATATGTCAAATCTCTAGGCAAAGAGAAAGCAGTGAGCAGTTTTTGACGGGGAGTTAGAGTGAAATCATTTTTTTCCTGTATTTTAATTTTTAAATAATGTTTATCATGTTCTAAGCATAAAAGTGTATATGCTTCCTATATATATTCAAATAGGATAAAGATGATACTAAACATTTATATATAAATCCAACACTTACTATTGCTATTTTATTGTATTTTCTTCCAATGATTAAACATTTATGTTGATATCTGTAAACAGCACATATACACATATATACACAGAGATGTATATACATACATAGATATATATCCCTATCGATAAATAAAATTGGTAAGTGGTCTATATACAGTTGCTAATGTTTCTCCTACTATTATTTCATGAGTGATATGAACTTCAAAAATAATCTTTTAAAATAAGTATGTGATAGAATATTACTTACCTCTAATCAATTCTTTATAATATACTTTAAGTGCTTTTATTGAAGTTCTATGAATTCTTAGAATTTTTGACTCCTACACATTCTAAACAGTACAAAATGTGTTCTAAATATAAATGATTTACCAAGTATTCACATTTCCTTATTAGTATAACAGTCAAACCTAAATGAAAATAAAGAAGTCTTATGTCATGGGCCAGCACATAATTTATTAACCTGGGAAACCACATGAGAGCTTATTATAATTCAGAAATGTATATTTTTCTAGTACAGTGATTCCCAATATGATGTCTCTGGACTCCTAGGAGTCCATGAAATAGTAATGATAGGCTTTGAGCTATTTTCAGTATTTCAAAAGGCTGAATATAAATCATATATTTATCTACAACAAAGCAAAATGCCAAAATGGCAGAAATTGTACAACTCAGTATGGTAACAGGCTATTTTATAATAATCCAAAGATATGATTGGCTGTTACATCTTTTTGGCCAACCATAAAAGGAAAATAAGATAATCATTACTTTATAAATTAATATTTGCTGGGAAAAATAATTTGGTGGACAAAAGTCTTTTAAAATACAGAGGATGGGCAGAATTTTTTTTAATAAAAAGATGTTATAAGTGATGAAAAGCTTATTTCAAACTATATTTATCTGCATTTCACTGAGTTTGAGAACTATTAATTATGAGACAAATCAGAGATATTCCCACATAGGAAAAAAATACTGATAATTGTCAGATATTTTCAATTATAAGTCACATCTCAATTTCAGAGTTGACAAATGTATGGCCTACAAATCAATTAAGTTGGATGGAATTGACAATATCAGTGCTGTTGGTATTGTCATAACAATGACTTTATTAAAACTAAGTCATATAACCTGGAATTAGATTATACAGATCTATCAAATATGATAAAACTCATACTAACCTCAAATTGAATAGATAGGAAACAAGATTGAACATAGTGAAGCTTTAGGGCTCTTTCCGTTGGAGTTCCCCTCCATGGATGTCATCTGAATTCACTTCACTCCACCATAAAGTAGCATGATCAGATGCCTAGAAGGGAGCAAGGCAAACACTGAGTATCATCTAACTGAGAGACTTTATTTCTAGTAAATTCTACAAGCTGTTTTACACAAGGACATATCTTGTTTCTATAGTACTGGAATTGGGAAGATCAAAATATGTAAGAGTTTATGAAAATATTCACAAACTATTTTTCTCATTTGACAAACGAAGAACCTGAAGCCCAGAGAGGATAAAAGACTTATTTAAGAAGACCCAGCAAGTTGATACCTAAATCAAAACAGATATTGACCAATCTTGCTTATTAATGTATTTGTGAAGGTCTGTTCCTTATTACTTGAGAAGCTTATTCTTTTCAATAAAATAAAAAGAATTGAAGAGTTTCCCTCTGGCAAAATAAATTGAGTTATTAATGAAGGTATGCATACTTTTAATAACAACACTGAGAGAAGCAGAATTTTACTGCTTCATCTAATCAACTTACTTGGTGTGGGAACTTTCTGATTTCTAATCAGTGTATTCAAATTGGATTCAGCAATATCAATACAGATTTTAAAGGGGTTTAAGGGAGTTTTACTGCTCCTAACAACCAAGATCTCCACTTAAGCTAAAATATTACAGCTTTAATATTGGATTGTGGCTCACAAATTATGATGGGGCTTAGTCCCACATTGATTGGTATAGTTATGGGTAGTAAAGTAGGTCAATAGATTTTAACTTTTCCTACATGATTTCACATATTTCATGTTGTATGATAGTTATGCCTATTTAATTTTTTATGTCCATTATGAAATTGCCACTAAATATTTGCTATTATGTTTTCATACCGTTTGACTTCAGGACACTTTTTTTTTTTAATCTCTGATAGGTTCTTGTGAATAGTGGGGAGTATAAGACAATTATTTTTGCACTGAAATATATTTTAATGCAAGCCTGTGTATTGTTCTGATGTGAATAAATGATAGTCATGACAGCCAATATTATCTCTCACATAAATATATTACATGAATTTTTGGAATGCACTGATATTTCGGCAGAAATTTGAGCAATATAGTCTCAGTTAATCAAATCTAAGACTGGAAGACTTTTTTCCCTTTCACTCTTTTTGTTGACTGTAGCAGATGCCTCTTAATGTAGTTCACATCCTCCTTACCTCACTTGACCCTGGGGATTTGGGGAACTTGTTCCAGCTCCAATTACTTGGTAACCAATACTGAGGCGACAGAGCAACTCCACACAAGGTAGGTAGCCTGACACAGTCTTGCATCATGCTTGCTCTATTTTTGACCCACCTCTGTTCAGAGGCTTCTTTACTGATTTGGAAATGTGAGGTTCCAGGAACCCACTCTGTGTCTACATATGTACAACCTGGAAATGCAGGATAAACACTTCTCCCTTCCTTGGCAGGATAAACAGTTTAGAGGGCTTATTATCTTTCAGAAGGCAGTCACACAGCACTGAGCAATCTGCCACAGTTTCTTCTGAGCAACTAGCTAAATAGAGTATATTCTATAGGTTTTTCTTGACTTTCCCTTTCTTAGGCCCACCTTTTCTAACTCTTGCTCCCTGTTATGTACACCTTTATCAAGTAAAAATACATAAACTTTTGCCTAAAGCTCTGTTTTCTGGGGAAAACTTTTAAGACAGTGACTATACATCCTGTAATTAAAAATAGGGCCTTCTTTCACACTCAGAAGTGTCCTGGTTTGTATGACTAGTATATTGGTTGTCCTATTTTTGCTAGTTAGTGTAAAGGCAAACAAGTAATTTATGATTTCCTACTATTCATGTGTTTAGCACAATGGCTAACATACAATGAAACTCAATAAGAACGCATTTAATAGAGTATCAATTTAAAAAATTTGATTGAATTAGTATTTAATAAAGTATATGGTATCTAATAATCTAAGCAATTATAAAATAATATGATATATAATAATACAGTTGGATTATAGTAATATAATTAGAGAATGTCCATATAATAATCAGAAAGCTTGATAGACAAAAGAAGCATAAGTGCTAGTGCATTCAGTGCTTTCCAGAAAATATTTTTAAAGAGGGTAAGTGTTGAAAAAGAAGAGTCAGAGAAATCTTCATAATAGAAATGCCATTTAAACTGGGTCTTGGGATTGAAATGATATTCTCCAACTAGGTAAGTAAGTATAGGTATAATAAATAAAGGGCAAAGGTGCCAGTGAGACTGGAAAATTAGTTGACTCAATTGAGAAAGATCTCACACATATTTAAATAGCTGCAATTTTCACATTTTAATATCTCTGAAAGTGATATCTATCTGCCCCCTGCTTTACTGAGGTATAACTTATAAATAAAAACTATGTGTATTTTTAGTGTAGAGTGTACTATTTCAAAATGATAATTACAACCAAGCTATTTAACATCTCCATTGTTCAGTTACCTATTGTTTTGTTTTGTTGTGGTGAGAACACTTCAAACCTCTTTTCTTAGCAAATGTCAAATATACAGTACATTATTTTTCAAACTATATTCACCATCCTGTACAATGGATCTCCAGAATGTATTCATCTTGTCTAACTGAAACTTTCCATGGCATCCGTATATTTCATGGAATATGGTGATTTTATCTGACTATTCAGTAGGGTACATAGGAAGCAAATAAGCACTGCCATAGGATAAGTAACTTAAAACTACATCATGATGTTGTGCTAAAAAGTTTGTATTTATTCAATAGAATAGCAGGGACAAAAGTATTAGTTTTTAGGCAGCAAATTTATACCTTCTAGTCCCAGAGTGAAGAATGAAATATAATGTAGAAAAATTAGAGATAGGGAAACCATCCAAAAATCTACTGCACTAACTAGTATTGCAAGAACTGAAAATTTGGGAGTGGGCAGAGGATGAATTCGTGACTTTGTGGTGCAGAATCAACAGGATTTGGTGACTGGTTGAGAAATGAAGAGTTGAGGAGAAAGTGTTCAGTTTTCTGGTTTGGTATCTAGAAGGATATAGGTACAATCAAACAAATGGGGAAAACACAAGGAAAAAGATGGTGAGGGAATCACTACAGCAAGTACTAGACATCTTAACTTTAAAGTTCTGGTGTAAAATGCCAGAGAATGTGTTCTATAACACTTGTCTGAGCTCAGAAAAGAGATCAAGAATTGCCACAAAAATCTGGGTGTCACTCATTTATAGGGAAGTCTTGAAAGTGTGGATGACATTTCCCAGGGGAAATACCAGAGTAAGCAGAGAAGTCAGGGAATAAAAGTCTGAAAGACACATTGCTGAGAACGGAGACAGAACAGCATTTGAGCATCACAGAAAGCTGGTAGAAAGATCAGAAGGGACGGAAAAACTGGTGGGTCATCAGATACCCAAATTGGAAAGAAGTTAATGAAGAGAGCAATCAGAATTTGGGTGTCTTCAAAGAAATGAATGAAACTGAAAAATTAATTTACTAAGTTAGTTTAGAAACTTAGACTTAATTCATAAAGTTTTTCATTATCTTGTAGAGAGAAGCTTTTCTTTTGTACACAGCAGCTCTAGTGTGATGGTTTGAGCTGGGAGTGCAAGAAAAAATGTCACGCTGGAGCAGAGAACTACACAAGCACACAGATCTAACAGGAAATGGAACAACAGCACTAACCAGACAAAGATCAAGAATCACAGGAGGGTTCCCAGTGTTATTTTATGATAGAAATCTTGAATTTATATATTAATGGAGAACCCAACAGGTAACTATGGAAAGCTGATGAGTTGAGGGAATACAGGAAAAACTACTGAGGGGGGAAGAAATAGGGTGGGATTGGAGCAAAAATGAAGGGATTAACCTGAGAATGAGAAGTATCTCTTCTTCTCAGATAAAACTTGGAGGTAAAGAAATATGAGCCTGATGCTCTATCTGTAGATTTAGGGTGAGGTGAGAAGGCAGCACATTTTCTTGAAAGAGTTTTTGATTTTCATTAAAAGTATTCTATTCAGACCATTCATTGCCAAACTGTGTATAGAATATAAAGAGAAGTTTAAGTGCTTGAGCAAATTTTCAGAGATTTCCCACTTTATTCTTTAAATATTTAATTGTTCACTAAAAAAAACAAAAACTGTGCAAAATGATACAGTAGTCCCTCCTTATCTAGAAGACATGTGCTCCAGAACCCCCAGAGGGTGTCTGATATCACAGCTAAGCCCTGAATATGATATTTTTTCCCTAATGTTTTCTGTAGCATTGGTGCATGCTTGCAGAGGTAAACTGTGCTGCCATGTTTTATGCACTGGTAGCTTCTTGACATCACTACTCTTGTACTTTGAGGTCATTATTGATCAAAATAATGATTCCTTGAACAAGCACCTCAGTCCCAGGACAGTTGGTCCGATAACCAAGACAGTTCCTAAGTGACTATGGGGCAAAAGTTATGCTGCAAAAGGAGGTGATTTACATACCAGGTGAGATAGAGAGGGACATCATGAAATTTCATTGAGTTACTCAAAACAGTGCACAATTTAAAACTTGCAACTTGTCTACTGGAATTTTAAATTTAATATTTTCAGACTAAAACTGACCATGGTTAGGTCAAGCTGTGGAAAATGATACCACAGGAGACTACTCTACAGACTTTTATAAAATATACCCAATCAAATGGGTTGTTTATAGCAGCTCAATTCACAATAGCTAGACTGTAGAACCAAACTAGATGCCCTTCAACAGATGAATGGATAAAGAAACTGTGGTATATATACACAATGTAATATTACTCAGCCATAAAGAAGAATAAAATTATGGCATTTGCAGGTAAATGGGTGATGTTGGAGAATACCATGCTAAGGGAAATAAGCCAATCCCAAAAAAACAAAGGCCGAATGTTTTCCCTGATAAGTGGATTATGATATATAATTGGGTTGGTAGGGTGGGGGTGAGAGAAGAATGGAAGAACTTTAGATTACGTAGAGGGAATGAGAGGGGGAGGGGGAGTATGAAAAATGGTGGAACGAGACAGACATTACCCTATGTACATATATGATTACATGAATGAGTACATATATGATTACATAAATCTACATCATGCACAACCATAGAAATGAAAAGTGTACCCCATTTGTGTACAATGAATCAAAATGGAATCTGTAAAAATAAAAAAAAAATTAAAAAAAAGTCCCCAACTTGAGAAATCCACTTTTCCCTTTTGATATTTAAACATCAAGAAACTGTGGTATATATATACAATGGAATATTATTCAGCCATAAAGAATAATAAAAATTATGACATTTGCAGGTAAATGGATGTAATTGGAAAATATCATGTTAAGTGAATTAAGCCAATCCCAAGAAACCGAAGGCCGAATGATTTCTCTTATATGTGGTTGATGACACATATCAGGGTGGGGGGAGGCACAGGAAGAATGGAGAAGGAATGAATTGTATAGAGGAAAATGAGGGGTGGGTAGGGGGCAGGGAAGGAAAGAGAATGAGACAAACATCTATACCCTATGTATATGTTTAAATATGCAAATTGTATGATTCTACTTTGTGTCCAACCAGAAAAATGATAGTTGTACTCCATTTGTGTACAATGAACTAAAATAAAAAAATAAACATAAAATATTGAAAAACTTATCTAATCTCCAAGTAATTCTTCCTTTGATAATTCATTTATAATTCTCCCCTTTATTAGACATTATAAATGATGATCATCATACTGCAAAAAATAAAAAAGAGAAAGGTCCACACATTGGAGCCACTCGCACATTTATTTGAATCATTAGCAACTCTTTTTCTTCTACCACCTGTCACCAGAAGAGCTTCTGAGACTATAATGCCAGAATTGAAAAATTAATTTTGCAACAACTTCAGCACATAAGTATTTCAACCTATTTGACAAAGAAAGGAAAAAATAAAGTATTGAGGTTGAAGTGAGGCAGTGAAACATAAACAGTACAACAAACATTTTTGTTCTTTAAGCCTCTTTGGTATTTATGACTGAATTTAGAATAATAGAGTTTATGAGATTTCTAATGACAACACATCTATTTTTATGTTTGATATTGGTTTCATGTTAGATTGGAAAGTAATTTGAAAACTACTGCTTTGGAATATAGATATTGTCCTGCAACAATCACCAGGACTTACTATATGTTATTTTGTTTTCTGGATAATTGCTTGACATAAATAGCAGCTGGAGAAATATAAAGTAAATAAAAAAAAAGGAATCTCCCAAATTAGGTGAGTAAGTATTGTATTTTCATGCTGACTTCAGGGTGTCAAAAACATTAGATGTGTGAAGGTGTAATGCTTTGAGTGTGGAAGGAAATCATGTATTTTGCTTTGTAAATCAATTTTTTTTACATGTGTTGCTCAATACATCAAAAGTTCAAAGTGTGTAATTGAAATTCATGAAACTAAAACCCACTTGCATACTTTTAAATCTTATGTTTTTTAAAAAATTCTTTTAAATTTTCAATCTTCCCAATTTAAAATCCAACTTCACAAGACTGGGTGGAAGAACAACGCTGTAAAAAATAAAGTGGAATACTCCTTCTTCCCCATATCAGCATCATTTATAGGGGCAGGTACTACTTTTATTTTCAACTAATAGTTTAATGATACAGGAAATGATGGTTTTTAAAACTCATTCAATAAGAATAAAAATTTTGAATATGATATAAACTTGATTATATCTGTGATGGAACATTACTTCAGCAAGTTGTTTTATTTTAAATCCTGGTTAACTTTCATTGTGCCATCACTGAGCCTTAAATTTTTTAAAAAAATTCTTCATTTATTTATTTATATTTGTTCTAAGTACTTATCCATGACAGTAGAATGCATTCTGACACAGCATACATAAATGGAATATAACTTCTCATTCTTGGCTGGTTGTACATGATGTAGGGTTACAAAAGTCATGTAATCATATATGCACATAGGGTAATAATGTCTGATTCATTCTACCATCATTCCTACCCCCATATCCCCTTCCCTCCCTTCACTCCCCTCTGTTTAATCCAAAGTACCTCTATTATTTCCTAGCACTCCTGCCTTCCTCATTGTAGAAGAAAACATCTGGACTTTGGTTCTTTGGGATTGGCTTATTTCACTTAGCATGATAGTCATCCACTTACCAGCAAATGCCATAATTTCATTCTTCTTTAAGGCTGAGTAATATTCCATTGTGTATACCATGATTTCTTTATCCATTCATCTGTTAAATGGAATGGTTGGTTCCATAGTTTAGCTATTGTGAATTAGCTGCTATCAACATTGATGTGACTGTGTCACTGTAGTATGCTGATTTTAAGCCTTTTGGGTATAAAACTAGGAGTGGCATACTGGGTTAAATGGTGTTTCCATTCCAAGGTTTCTGAGGAATCTCTATACTGCTCTCCATAGTGGTTGCACCAATTTTCAGTCCCACTGGCAAGCAATGAGTGTAACATTTCCCCCCATATCCTCACCAACATTTATTGTTGTTTGTATTCTGGATAATTGCCATTCTGACTGGACTGAGATGGAATCTCAAGTTGGAAAATTATTTGGAATAACAAAGCAAGTCAAAATTAACAATGTTTAAATTCCAGCTTTTTCCTCTTCATTAAAATCCTTTATATTTCTCAGCCTTTTTGCAAATGAAAGGGAACATCAAGTATAGCTCCCTGTTCAAGACAGGAGAACACTCTCACAAACAACGTGTTGTGCTCACTTCCTGCTGCCATGCTTTTTCTATACTGCAGTATCTGCTTGACCAAATATATCATATGAAGCAAATATAACCACTAAATAAAGTAAGCAAACTGAGGCCATCAATACATTTATTTACAACAAGTCCAAAGCAGATTTCAGAAATGCACAGAGCCTTACAACTTTATAATTTCTAATATTCCATTAAGTTCATTAACTGATTTAGCAAGCAAAAAATAAAGGAAGATTAATATTGAATTAAGGCAGTAAAATCATTAACAGAGATAGAAAATAAAGAATTTTGGGAGTTTAGAATATAACATAGGCTGGAAATGATTGGCTACCTAGTTTTAGAGGATATTTTGGAATTCTACAGAAATAAAATTCTTAAAATAAATGTATAAGAAGCACATGGTACTTTAAAATATTATATATTCTCACATTTGCATACTTCTTTAATACCTAAATTTTCAAAATAATGGAGCTTTTTATGCCATAACTTGAAATAGTGCTTTAACTTCTGGCTCCTGATTGAGAAATTGAAGAATATGTATATTTTTCTCTTTGAATAGCTTTGTTCATGAAGTGCTTTGAGTAATATTCATATGTCCTAAATTAATAACAAATCTTTAAATATTTCCACATTGTCAGATATTGTGTGGGGTTTTTTTGAGTGGTGGTACAGAATCAACTTTGATTAACCTGGACTCACCAACTTGCTCCAAATTTATTCTACCCAACTTCCTGTGCATGTAAAAATCCCCTACTCCAATGATTTAAATTTCTTCTTCAAAACACCTTATTACATAATTCTCTTCTCTTCCTCACAAATGGCATTGCCTCAACTGAACCCTCACATTGTGTCATCCACACTTATTCTTTATGTGACCCCAGAAACATAAAATCTGATCATGGTTTCCCGTGTTCAAAATCATTTGTTCTTTGAAGAAACAATTTTTATTTTCTGGACATTGACTCCATACCACAATATTCTCACTACCTTATGTGAATTCATTCCATTTATGCTCATCCCAATCCTATGCCATCGTTACTTCCATTTTCCAGATGAAAAACTGAGGCATATTGTAGTTAAGCAACTTTTTCCAGTTCTTACAGTTAATGAATGACAGAATCAGGATTCAAATTCTGGCAGTGTGAATTTAGCAAGAACTTGGCAACATCTTTCATATGATGCTTTTTGTAGGCATCCTGTGACCCACAACTAAAGAATAACATTTAATTTCATGAAACCATTGGTGTCCTGTGCATATTACTTTGTACTTAGTGCTTTAGTGCACACAGATGAACTTTCAACTCCCCAATACTTACATCTCTTTCCCCGAAGGCTTTGTTTGCTGCCTCTGAGGTGGTAACAAGTATGGTGGATTAACATTCTCATTCACTGATCAAAGGGAGCTGGTGTGTAAATACTGAATCCCCATTTGTCCGTTCAAGTGGAATGACTCTCAGTCCTGTATTGTACACTGGTTTCAGAGTTCCCCAGTGGTATTAAGGTGATTAAATGTTATGCTTAATAATAAATCCTCATTTGTCTGCTTTCCTTCCTACCTAACCTCCCCATTCTCTTACAAATATCTTCTGGGTTATCTACAAAATTAATTAATTGCACTTCCATCTTTTGCTTAAGTGCTATTTACAGCGGAACTCAGAGAACATGGTGTAAACTTTAGCACCTGGATTTCTGTCCTTTATCCTATGCCAGGTCTCCCAACTTCTCATTGAAGTGGTTATACCAGCAGTTTGTGCACTTTTTCAGTTCTTCATGCATGATTTTGCAGAGTCCAGTTCTTCCAAGTGGAATGGCCTTTTTTAGTCCATCTGAGAAATTCTCATTAGTCCTCATCCTAACTCCCACATGAGGGACTCCAAGAGAAAGGCAGAGAGCATTTTTCTTTGTTGATATATTTTGTATTTGGTCACCATAGCGGTTATCTTAGTGCTTTCTAGTGAACCTGGCTTTCTCCTCACTAAAATCAAGACACCTTGGTGATATGAAATGTCTATATCCTCAATGCCCACAGCAGACATTTTGTAAACATGTGTCCAAAAAAGTGAATGGGGTATTTTGGTTCATAAAATAATACTACATTTTAAATAATATTTAAAATTTCAAAATAAATGTTCTGTAGATCATTAATGGCCAAAAGATTTTCTGTATCCAGCCCAATATTATGATTAAAACTTGATGTGATCTACAAATTTGTAACTATGTGGACCAGTAAGAAACAGGAGAAAGCTAAAGACTATGTACATGATTTGAGCAACACAGATTTAAAATTAGCTATATTAGTTTAATTGGAATTTGGAAGAATCAAGTAAATAAAATTTTATATTACTACAGAGAAATGGAAGCACTAATGATATGATGAAATGATAATTGATCACTTTTACAATTTTAACATGAAATGTTTTAATGAAAAGTAAGAAAACATCAAAAAGTATTTCAATAGCATTAGCACTGATTATGTTCCTTAGGTATGGTACCAAAAAAATTCTTCTGACAATTTATTACAGGCTATTAATATTATAAGCTAAATTTTTGTTCAAATGAATCCAAGTTGATTCATTACTTGAATGAATTTCATATGAAATTAAACATTGTAATGAAAGGTTTCTTTTCCTGAATATACTTGTCATATAGGCTAGTCTAAAGTTAAAGTTTTTTTATTTATTTAGTACCTTGCTTTAGATATTTTAAGAAAAAGATTCTAGTTTTCTATTCTTAGTTAATTTTTCCCCAACTTCTAAGAATGAAGTCTTAAAAAGAAAGAAACACTCTGGGGCACTATTAACCCCAAGCAGGGAGAGAACCCAGGACTTTTTCTTCTGGGTTAGCCTAGCATGTATCACAGCAGATATTTTAAACATGATTCTGTGTTTAGTTTTCTCAGTAACACTAATTCATATTCCCTATAGAGCAGCTATTTGTGTGTTTGGCTTTTACATCTAACACTTTTCTTTTCCCCACCTTTCATTTGTGAAGAGAATTTTAAAGATGCATTCAAGTCCAGAAATTCAAAATTATGGTTCCCAGAGCAAGTGTGACTCAGCCAGGTTGTGAATTAAGGCAATAAAGAAAATGCCTATATTCAAGTTTTATTTTTATTCATTTTGAAAACGTTATTCCCTGGAATGGCCTCATGAGACAGACACCTCATAGTGATTTGCTTCAGCAAACTTCTTACCCATCTGGTAATTTCTAGAATGGAAATGGAACTGGCACAAGTGACAGAAATCCAGTTCATACAGAATAGGCCAATTCCCTTCCTCCCTCAGGCAGACTCTTCCTTTGGTTTGGAACAATTTTACCAGGCTCCAAACTTCACATATGCAAACTCTGCTCTTAGTCATTCTGTTCTCAATGATATCTCCAGAGCCAACCAACACCCCCATTTTAGATTAATTCATAGCAACAAATAAATCTCCATAGTAATTTTCATAATGCTTATTAAATAATAGTGCATTTATTTGTATTATATCTACCAGGATGTTCATTTCACCCAGGCAGAAACTTATCACACTCTCACCTCATAGTTGATCCAGTACCTTTTTCTTACAGGCATCTAAAAAGCCTGAATGAAAGAATGAGTCCCCCCTTTTTATAACTATGTTCAGATGTCTTGGAGAAGCATTTCTCTTGCATTTTCTGATAGCATCCAGATAATTCTTTTTGTGCTGATCAAGTGAATTTTCCTTATCTTTTTTGAAGATACAATCTCCCTGTAGTTCCACTTTCACACCATTCCCAAATGTATTTGCACTGATGCATAAAAATAAGAAGTTTAGTATGGTTCCATACTGACTCAGACTTTGAATTCCTCAAAGGGAGGATCTACTACATTCCTTATATTTCCAGCCACAGTATAGGCCCTTGAAATGTTTACTAAATAAATGGACAGACAAATGAATAAGTGTGTGAAAGCACATGATGGTGCTTATTCACACGTTATAAACAGTGTATGCCTTTCAAGTCTATCAATCAAAGGCTGAAGAAATCAGGTGCACATTTTATCCTACACACTCATCCTGAAGCGTCTGTCAGTTTAGGTTACATGAAATATTCTCTTTATTAGTGTGACATTCTGGCCCCTCATAATGCTAAATCTCCTCCTCTTCAGTCTTTGAGGAATAACTTTTGGATTTCAAGGCCATCCAGTTTTAACCTAAGGGGGCTGTACGGTAAGTCAACCAGTGTTTACATGTACTGAATGTTTATTGAATATCATCTGAGCTTTGGATTCTGTGTAAGCACTGGGTATACAGAATTGGAAAACATAGTTACTGATTTCTAGGAAACTACAATGATTAAGCTTATGTGAAAAAACAAGATAGGGTAACACATTCCATAGGTAAATAAGTGAAAGTGACCAAAGCTTGTCTCAGTATTCAGAAGACTGAGTCATTCTGTATGGAGGAGGCAGGGAAAGCTCATGAAGGAGTTCAACTTAAATTACAATTTGAATGATGCAATTTGAGGACATGCCAGACAAAGGGAGAACAAGGGTGGAAGAGAGCAGTTAGAATTCACAGGCTGTCTGAGCAGCAGGCAATGTCAGGACACCACTGGTTAAATAGACTGTGTTGACTAGACCAGGGATTTCAGTGAATTGGGTGGTGAGTTCAAAGCTACCACAGGTGATTAGTTAATGAGTGGCTGCTGGGGAGGATAAAGGTTTCCTTTGACTCCTTTGGTTAAATAATTGGGGGCCTATGGTTGAAACCAACGTAAGACAGATCATGAAGAAGAGAAAGCATAAGATTCTTATACATATTTAATGTGCATAGTTCATAGAAAAGAAGTTAAGCTCAAAGAAATGGTTGGACTTTGGGTCATATAAACCACTTTAACAAAGGAAAAAGATTTGAACTTTGAGGAATGATAAATGATGGAATGTGACTTGGAATTATATGGCAGAGCTAATGGAAGTTAAGGGTTATTTTAGTAAGGTCTGTTTGTGAAAACTTGTCTCAGTGTTGATGTTATATTCAATAGTAAGGATGCTTTGCTCTTCTTTGTGCAGGTGAAATAAAAAAGATATTTATGTTTTGCTTTTAGGCAGTTAAGGGGAGAGCAGAGAACTCTTCCTGCTTCTTTTGATTCTCAACAGTGTTCATCTCAAAATAATTCTTATGTCAAAATGGCATGCATTAAGGTGCTATGTTCTGATCCCTCAGTGACCTTCAATGCCCAATTTCTGATCTTGGGCCTAAAATTTTGTGTATACTAAGCCTTTAAGTACTTTGAATAGGAGTCAGTTATTTTCCATCCTTTTCCTTTTTCCAACATATTTATAATCCTAGTCAACATCTGTGGAACTATTCTTTGCTGATACAAACATGGATAAACTAATCTCAGATCCAATGTCTCATCTCAAATCTCCTGAGGAGTTCCTTGAAAAACTCAATCTCAACTTACCACTTCTGACTTCTCAACCTATTGGTAAACCTAACAATCCCATGTCTGCTGCTTCTGATTGGTAATATTAAAGATGATAGGGAGAGATTTGTAATAAGAAGAACATGAGAAGAAAAGATTGGGCATTTCAATATAAAATATCCTGTGTGACAGTAGGGAAATAAAGATAAAATGAAACTTTATTTGAGAATTGCACTTGACCTGCAATGCTACTTTCTGATAAATATGAAATGCAAGTTTCTCTGTTACTAATTCTGAAACTTAGGAAAGGAGTTTTATCTTTACCAATTTCTTGAACAATTATGATAGTTTTTATAATTACAATTGGAGATAATACTAGCCTATTTGCAGACAAGATGAGATGAAATACCTTGACATCAGTTGCAAAAGCATCGTATAATTCCATTAGGAGCTTTTAGATTGCCATAGCACCATCTGGATATCTCTTTGTTAAGAAGTCCTTTTCCACAGATTAATGTACTTCATCATACATTTATTCATGGGTAAGGAGTTAGTTGATGAAAACAATGCAGCAGTAACTTGCTGCTATTCCTTTATCTGCAAGCAAACATCAATGTGTCTTTCTTCAATGCATCCTGGAGAGATTCTTAAATGTAATTTTAAGGTTTTAAATTTCCAACTCTGAAAAGTTGCCTATGCATAGCATAATTTTACTTGTTTATTTTTGATGAACACTCTTGCCAACCATCTTAGGGAGAATTGGATTTTAGCATGAAAAGCAAAGAAACAAAAGTTCTATCCACCAATAAAAAGACTGTCTGAAGTGAATAGTATTAATCAGAAGGTGCATCTACAAAGAAGCATTCAATTAAAAGGAACGAAACAGCTTCAGTGAATATAGAGTGATATCCTTTTCAAATCTGGGCTCCCAATCTAGTACCCTTAAATGTTTATTTGCATTTTAATAGCTTGAAAAACAGTAGGATATTAGTGAAATTCCTCAGAAGGCAAATAGTCAAAAGACTTCATTTAAGGCCTGTAGTTAGTGATTCTCATTGCAGTGCTACACAGCACTTTCTTTAATAGGATGCTTTTAGAAAGCAGTCTCTATTTGTAATTCCATGGCACGTTGCAATGCTATTAAGAGTTTTGTCTATCATGGCTTTGGGATGTTTAGACAAAAGTTATGCTCCCATTTTTGTATTGTGGTCACAAAGAATTATAATTAAATAATCATGCATGAAAATAGTGTTCCTATTATCACAAATGAATAATTCTTTACATGTCTTCCTATGCTGACAATTTACATCATAGAGAAAATTAGCAATATTTTCATTAGTTGAAAAAAATTCCACTTATAGTATCTCAGACATTGTCAAAGACTCCTTTTAGAAAATTTGACAAAAAGAAAGAAGGAAGGAAGGAAAGAAAGAAAGAAAGAAAGAAAGAAAAGAAAAGAAAAGAAAAGAAAAGAAAAGAAAAGAAGAAAGAAAAATTAACCATTATCTTATTTCTCCAAAAAGCTAGAATCATATTTTGATGCTCTGTATACAAATACTTTCAGGTCTGAAATGCCAACAATTGGAGGAGCTAATATCTGGGAACACTTTACTTCAACTATGAAAATCAATAAGATGCTTATGCAAAAATTTGGAAAAAGTACACTCTTTTGAGGGATTAATAACATAATAAATACCAATTAGGTGAGAGACATATATTTGTGAAAAAAATTACTTGGGAGAATCAAGCATGAAGTAGGTTATGTGTGACAATTTTATTGTTTTGTTAATTTTTCTTACAGAGTGTCCCATTGCCCTTCTTATTTGCTGAGCTATCATCAGATTGCTGTAATGAATAATTTATTGACATTTTCTCCTTCTCTTTCGATAAGAGAAAGAGATCAAGTATAATAAGGGATTTGGACAGCAGTAATACCAGTCAGTCCTGCATATTATTCTTTGTCTACAGGCTCACAGATCACATGTGTGGATTTAAGTTGTATGTGCAGACACACATTTACTTGTATTTACATGTGCATGTGAATGTGTATATTCATTGAAAGCTATAGAAAATTAAGAATAAGGCTCAACAACATTGACAAAATGCAAAGTAATTAGTTTTTTTCTGCTTCCGTCCCTTACTAAACACACTCAAACATCATAGCTTCTGTATGGAAATGCTAAAAATAACTCATGAGAATAATAGCTAATATCATTGTGTGCTTGCTTTCTGGCAGAAGCTGACCTAAGTATTTTAATATGTTAAATAATTTCTTTATGACATGATTGTAAGGCAGACACTATTATTATATTCCCATTTTATACATGGAAAAAATGAGGCAGAGGAAGCTCACATAATTTCTTCAAGTTGCAGGACAAGTTTTATGGAGCTAGCATTTGAATCTAGGCAGTGTGTGTCAAGTCTTTTTTCTTAATCACTATTTTATGCTGCATCCTGGAAACATGCCTGAAAGGTGAAAATATTTTGGAGAAAGTGGGTAAGAAATGGTGATGTATTTTTTGTTTGCATCAAGAAATTTACCATCTAATTTACTATGACTTTGCGTTGTTCATTTATTAAGTGTCTTGTGTTTTAGCATTAACTCCCTCTCCAAAGTCCTCAGTCTCCAAGAGAGCAAGTGCCATCTGGTAATTCTTTGGCATGCCCCCAAACAGTATGACAAGTTCTCAAGAAATGACCTATTATTTGATAAAAAAATAATATATGAACCTCTTCCTCATGGTTTCATAGTTTTCAGTCTTAGAAGATCTATTAGCCTCACATTTTTCAGCCTCATTGCTGCAAGTATAAAATCCTTCTATAATATCCCTGAAAATGGATCATCTATTCTCAGCAGGAACTTCTTCATTGACAGGGAAACATGGATTTCTGCCCAAATCTTTTATAATGTATCATAAAAAGGTTCTGTGAGGTTGTTCTTTTGCCTTTAGATCCATTCCTACCCATTCCCTGATCTATTCTGCACCTCAGGGACTGACTATGCAAGTACATTTTCCAGACTTCTCCGTGTCCACAGGATGTTGGATAGTCTTGCTTCTAGGATATATAAGCAGGAGCCTGGAGAATGAAAGGAAGACAAAGCCTAGGGGTTTGGGTTAACATATCCTGGGTGGGGTCCTCACTGTGGCTGTACTTTTCTCCAGATACCCTGGAGTGTGAGATTGGTTTAACATCTTTGACTTTCTGCCTTAACAGTGCAAGGAACTTACATCTCCTGTTTATTTCTGGGTTTCTTCATTATCTTCTACTCAAATTTTCATCTTTTCTATTACCTGTGTAATTGATTGCCTGAGCATATCTCCCCTTGCTTAAAACACTTATGTTGATTTTATTTTCTTACTGGACTCAGACTATCCTCAGACATAGGATAGATACACAGCACTTAGTCACTCATCACACTCAGTGTTTGTCATGCAGATGTGATACTAGCATCATTCCATGCTTTTTTATCTACTTCATTTACTTATCTGTGAGCATTAGCAATAAAATTCCGTTCTGTAACAGGTAATGTGTATTTACAGTCTAATGACCTCCTCTCCTACTG
Organism: Glaucomys volans; assembly: GCA_020662805.1. Classification (NCBI taxonomy): domain Eukaryota; kingdom Metazoa; phylum Chordata; class Mammalia; order Rodentia; family Sciuridae; genus Glaucomys; species Glaucomys volans. Next base: position 998,798 of record JAJEJO010002337.1, read on the forward strand.
CTCACATTTACTGTTTCACCAACAACCATATGTTCTAAGAAGAAAAAGAAACCACGTTTATGAGAGTAGACTGCCCCTGAGGTGCAGAATAACGGAGGGGTTGGGTTGGGGGATGGATCTAAAAGCAAATGAGCAACCTTTCTTTTTATGATATATTATAAAAGATTTGGGCAAAAATCCATGTTCCCCTGTCAATGGAGTGATTCCTATTTGTTTTACCACAAGTATGTTTTTGATGGAGAAAAAGGGACCCACAAGAAATATAAGTTTTCAGGGCAATTACTTCTGTAAATAAATGTCCCCCAGAGGACCTGCTTTATCTTCTTGCAGTCTTCTAGAATTGTCATCCACTGAAAAGTAAAGGATAGCATCTTATGTGCGTGCCAACTAAAAGGCAGTAGAGCAACTCCTTTGCCTTTCAAAAGCAGTGACTGAGAGGGTCAAGACTGTGCTGTTATCCATCAGTGTGCAGGAGAGAAACATCCATGGGAAAGGTTAACAGGCTCTTGGCATTGCTTAATTACAATTCATCTCCTGATTCCTGCTATATAGCCATAGAACCCACAAAACATTTGCTTGTAAAGTGTCTGATATGGAAAAACATAAATACAGAGGTCCCACTTCCCCAATTAAATGGAAAAAAAAAGTTATAGTGCTATCTTCCTCTTCCCTCCCTTTCTGCAGCTTCCATATTAGATTTTAAATGGGAAAGGGCTAAAGTGTGGCAGAGGAAGTGTTAGTCAGTTTTCTCTTGCTATGACAAAATACCTGAGAAAACCAATTTAAAGGGGGATAGATTTCATTTTTGGTTGATGTTTACAGAGGTTTCATTCCATGGTCACTTGACTCCATTTTTCCTGGGCCTGTGGTAAGACAAAGCATCATGATAGAGGGTATGATGGAGCAAAGTTTCTCAGCTCATGGTGGACAGGAATAACAGAGGGAAAGTTTGCTTTCATAACAAAGCTCCTCCCCCAAACCTATTAAACTATGAATCCACAAATGGATTAATCTATTCATGAGTTATGAGCCCTTGGAATTTATTTACCTCCCAAAGGTCTCCTTTCTGAACACAGCTACACTGGAGATCAAAACGTCAACCCATGAGCTCTTGGGGGACATTTAATTGCCAAGTCATAACAAAAAGCAATTTTTTCTTTGTCTTTATTGTTTCCTTTCCTAGAAATTGTCTTAATTCAATGGTCAAAGATAATTTTGAATACCTATTTTGTGCACTATTCTGGTGGTACTAGATGTACTAAATCAACAAAGAGTAAGTGCTCTCAAAAACTTCACGGTTCAGCTGGGGAAATAAAACTAACATAATTAAAATGTACTAAATTTTATAGCTCTATTAGGTATAATAAAAAATTAGTCTGAGCATTAACAACTCAAATCAGCAACTATTTGTGAAGTGCTTTCTTTTTGTACCATGTTGACCTGACATGCATTAAGTTTGAAGACAAAAATGACTTGTGTCAGACACAAAGAATGGGTCATGGGTGAACAACTTAGAGACTAGCAACAAACCCTATAGGCAGAGGATATGAACAAGAGAGGACTGAGTTCCATAATAAGTGGTGTGTTGGTTACTGTTGAGATAATCGCTCTTTCCCAGTTTTTTTTTTAAATTATTTTAAATACTCTAACATCATTGCTGGATTATAGAAAACACAGATACAAATTTTATCTCTTTAAGCAATGAACATTTTCTGGTTCTTTTTGTTTGATAATTCTGGAAGAAAGATGCACCTCTTCCCTTTTTTTATTCGGTGATTTTCTCTAGTCAGTATCGACTCATGAAACTTTTTATATTTTGGGATGTAATCCAATACTATATTATTTATTTTGTTACTCAAATCATTCTGGCTTTGACCATTGGCAGGATTTTTTTCAAGTTGGCTTCTCTGTCTCTTTGATATAACACATCCTTTTGCTTCTGGATATTTTCTTAATCTGATGCTATAAGAAGTTATAGTATGTGTTCGTCTTGTACTTTCGCTACATTTGTCTTAGATTTAACCATTTCTTCAAGATTCTAGTTGAACCTATTAGAGAATAGTATTCAGAAATCAAAAGCTGAATGCTGGTAGGTGGAGAGTTGCTTATTCCCCTCACATTCCATTTTCTTTGTTTGTCCTGACTGAGAAATAGAGTGCCTTGACCACTCCATGATTGCTCAGCTGTGCATTTTCTCAGCAGACATGGGCCCAAGTCAGGACCTGGAAGCCACCAAGGAATATTTCAGGGCAGCAAAAGTTATTATTGGAAACATTGAAATATGTTCCAGAACATTTAGAAACTAGTTCCAGCTCTAAGGTAAATTCCTTAAACTCTCCTCTAAACACCATAAACAGACCACCTCATTGTGGATGTAACTGCAGAACCTTTCTTTCTTGCTACCCATCTCAAGGATGCTGCAGCCTTCAGTATGTCATTTGTGTAATAAATTCTTTGGACCACTCACTCTGACATGTAGTGCTTCTTTCTTTGGTCTCTCAATCAGGCACAGCTTGGGATGGTGTGGGACAATCTCTCCTAGGAGCTCCCCTGCAGCAGCTGTTAGGATGACTCCAGCCACATGTTTGACAGGACAAAACATTATAACCATTGCCCCAGGGACTTAATTACTTCTAAACACTCTCAGCAGACAGAATATACAAAATATTTCTGTATACTAGTCCACATAACTACTATATCTATACCTTCTTCAGTTTCTATCCCTCTGTTTATATATTAATCTGAATGTAGGATCATACTCATTGCTCTGATTCTAGTTCTGTAGTTTTACTTTCTTGTTATTCTGTAACTTCCTCCACTAACAGTGAGAAACATGGCTCCTAATATCTGCCATTCATTAGCATATTTCTTCATTCTCATTTTACTATGTAACCATAGAACCCACAAAACATTTGTTTGTATAATTTCTGGATTTCATGGACAGGGGTTCCAGAATTGGTGGATTGTACTCCTGTGGGAAACAAATTTATCATTAGATTACAATGTTTTGTACAACTCTTTTGGCCTATTGACTTATATTTTCCAGTAAAAACACCTTTTTCTGAAGTCACTTATATAATACTCCTTTTGATTTGTATATTAAAGTGTACATTAAAGTGAACCCTTTTAAATGTAGAGTTAAATAAATTAGAGTCAGGGATATATGACTTCCATACTGGGCACAGCAGTTCTTTCATCCTGACATGTCTCCTGTGTGTCTCCTTTGTATTGGCCTCACTTATTTTAATTAATCTTATCAAAAATATCCATTGAGTCTTTAAATGGGTACAAATATTTAGGTTTTGAGGACAATCTAAAATTTAACTTCCTAGTTGTCCATCACCTATAAAAAAGGATAAACTTCTTATTATATAGAATTACTTGTGACTTGCTTTTTCTCTCATGTAGTTTCATCTGGTTTCTGTCATATGAATGACTCATCTTCTTTGAATAGGAAAGTTAGTCACTATTTTCTTTGTATTCACACAGCACCTATAACAGACTTCTATTCTCGCCTTTCTCACACAGAATTGTAACCATTTATATACCTTTTTGTCTCCCTAACTTAAAAGAAAGTTCTTTTGTAGCAGATGCTGATGCCATTCATCCCTTTGTCCCTAGCACCATGGACAGTTCCAAATATGCAGTAAGCCCTTGATCATTGTTGGCTACATGAGAAAGGCCATGAATGAAGTAGCATGCTTGATGCTGGAGGCTGGTCAGAAAGGTCAAAGACAAAGGCAAAGGTAATGTTAAGACCCCTGTTAAGAAATAGAAGGTCTCCGAAGGTGTGAACTGACAAATAGGATTCAGATAGGGTTAATGGCAAAGGAACAACTCCATACAATATTTGTTGAAGTTCTGTTTTGAAAAAGAAGAAAGGAAAGCAATATATTAATGCTTCTTACATGTTAGTTTCCATTAGCCATTTAAAAAGAGAAGCCATACAGACTATATCAGGACTTGATAACAAGTGTTTATTTAAAATATAGGAAAATCAGAGGTGATTTTGGTTTGGGAAGCTAAGACCTGGAGAGAAGAATGATTTGATTTTCAAGTGTGATGAAATTCAATTTCCCTGAACAGGATAAAGAAATTGAACCAATAAGAATTCATCTTATTCATACTGAATCTAATGAGAGAATAAGAAAATAAAATAAACAAAAAATCCCAGCTCTGCTGAAACAACCTTATGGAGGTGAGTGAGGGAGAAGGAGGCCCACTTACATAAATTGAAATTGTGTAGGAGCTTATCTGCTGCAGAGGGTGGCTGCTGCAATTGACCTTCTCTCATTTTCTCAGAACAACACTCAAATCTATATCTAATATTCTGACCAACATACTGCCCAGTCTTTTCTCTCCTGCTCCAAATACGGAACCTGACCAAATATATCTCATGTTGGAATATATCTGGAGACTGTGTGTACTTAGTACCATTCTATGTTCACAAGCATCACAGCTTTTCAATGTATAGGATAAAGGACTAAATCTGTTAATAAACATGCCTGAGTGGAGGAGAACTGAAGTAGGCTACTCTTTATTGTGGTAAGCTTAGAGATACCATTTCTATCAAAGGCAAACCCAAGGCATAAAAAAATAATGATCTTAGGGAGGATCATTTCAGGCTGTGATACTGAGGAACAAGTCAGGTTTTAGCTGTGTCTTCAGGAGTGAGGGTGGTTGTGATGAGTGAAGGGGGGAGTTCTAGCAAAGAGCAACCATGTAGAGGTCAGATCATGCTAGTATGAGTGGGTTGGTGCCCTCATTAGTTTGGGCAGGATAAGTAGGTTTGCAAAAAGGAACAAGGCATTCAAATATCACTTGAAAGTAGAAGGAAGTGTAGAGACCAAAATGCAATTTGGTGAACAAACCTGTAGAGAGGTGATCTTTCCTAAAGAAAGACACCATATTTATCATACTGTTGAACAGATGATTAAGAAATGGATATGGTGATTTCTGAAGGATATTCTCCCTGTTGATCTCTAAGTTTTAAAAGTTTGTTTTAATTACAGTTTTGACTCTGTTGCTCCCTTTGCTTATTGATTGGGTTTTAGTATTATAGATTGTAGAAAACTAACAAAAATAAACCTTCCAAAGTCAGATCAGAACATTTTCATTGACCAGAGCAGACTGAATCTCTTTCTTCTCTTCACAGTACCTTCTCAAAAACTGGGCAGATTGACAGCACCTATGATATTCATGTACTCCCAAATGCTCCCTTGAAATTGTAGTCTCCTGTAGGTCCATGGTTTCCAAGAAAATGCTGCTGTTTCTAACAACCTCGTCAAATGGCTTAATTGCTCTTCCATTTGACAGCTTCACTCTGTTTTGATTTTATGAGGCAATAAATATTTCCTACTAGCTGGATTTACTCAGCATTTTAGATGAACTTTTTATTACTAAACATATAATATGTGGGAGAAATATAAAAACCCCACAAATTTATCACAAGATGTAAAATGAAAATGATATTTAAAAAAAACTCACTGCAGATTTTCCCTTCTAATAACCACTTCTTAAAACTATTTTTCAGTTCCTCATATGTGGGAGGATTCTGTGTTGTGCATCGAGGTGCATGTGTGTGTTGTGGGTTGCGTATTAAAGTCCTGGTAAATATAATTATGAATGCATCAAAGGCAATTAAGCTACGTGATTTTGATTAGGTATATTGTCAAACTGTATTAACAGCTGGCAGTATGGGGGGAAAATCCTCCAACTCCTCAAGGTTTAATTTACTGTACAACATTACTGCTATTCTCTGAAGCTGACAAATCATTTTGAATAAGGCATTATATTTCATTACATAAAACTCTATTCTTTTCTTGATACACAGTGAGTTTCAACTAACACTGCACACAATGACTAAGGCTAGCAGGCACATGTGCATAGAATTTTATAATTATTCTCCTTGTTATTTGCATAAACACAGAGCACAGCCACATGGAGTCAGGCCTTCCCGTGATCCCAGTACCTTGGCATTGCTCAGAAACCAGTTTCCACCTTTGTGACTCTGATTTCCTTTAGGTCATAATAGCACTTGTCTTTGGTCTAGGCAATTGCACAACCAGCAGGGGGAAGAACACTTAGCAGAGTTCCTGGCTCAAAACAGGCACTCAATGCCTCCCTATATAGAACTAAGGTGAGCAACCCACAGGGTAAGCAGATTCCAACCTAGAATGAAACCTCAAAGTTGGTGTCTCAGGTTCACCAGTGCCAACTTTGTGTACTTTGAGACTCCGTGATTGACTTCCAGTCCTTTTGACAACCATCTAGCTCTGTGACTATACCCTGCTCCCTGAAAAACCTCCTCCCTTTTTCACTCAGCTCCCTGCACACACTCTGCTTTCTGGTAGACTCTGCTGAAGAGCTACACTCTGCCCTCTAATAACATTCTGCTCCTCAGATGCAAGCTGATTCCTGGCTTCTCAGCTCAGTGACCACACACTGACTTCCTTCAGCACCCCGGCTATACTCCATTCCCTGAGCGCATTCTATTCCTGACTACACTCTGCTGCATGACTACATTTAGCTTCCTAACTGCACCCATCCCTGCCTACACCCATCTTCCCACCCACACTCTCCTCCCTACTACACCCTACTCCCTTATCATACTTTACTTCCTCACTGTGATATCTTCTATGACTACAATAGGTCTCCTGAGTACACTCTGTTCCCTGACTACACTTCCAGTTACTCCTTCTCCTGACTGTACCCAGCTTCTTGATGACAGTCTCCTCCATGCCTACACTCAGGTCCATGACTGCACCCTATCCCTGACTTCAACTAGCTCCTGCTCGTTGCTGACACTCTGATCTCTGACTATTCCTTTTCTCCTGAGTACAGTCCTCTGTTGTCTGACCATATCCTCCTCCCTGAACACCCTCTTCTCTTTAGCTGCTGCACTGTGAACGCACAGTCTCTCACCATTACACTTGCTCAGCGAGTGCACTCTCTTCCCTTAGCACACTTGGCATTCTGACTGCACCAAAAACATGCCCACTGCCTTCCTGGTTTCTCCCACTCATTTATACTCTTCGAATTTTTTTTTTTTTTTTTTGCTACTTGGGATTGAACTCAAAGGCACTTAACTACTGAGCCATACTCCCAGCCCTTTTTATTTTTTATTTTGAGACAGGGTCTCCCTGAGTTACTTAGGGACTTGTTAAATTGCTGAGGCCGCCCTTGAATTTGTGATTCTCCTACTTCAACCTCCTGAGTTGCTGGGATTAAAGGCATGAGCCACAGTGGCTGGCTTAGACTTCTTGATTGACTTTATTCTCAAACTGAACCTCAAACTGATTTTTCATCTTCTCTTTGGTAGCATATCTAATGCCTATACCATTCTTCCTTTTTCTAGAGCAGTGGTGGGCAAATAGTAAATATTTTGGGGTGCAAGGGTCATGACATCTCTATGGCAACAACTCATCTCTGAAGTTGTCATAGGAGAGCTGCTATAGACAACAGGCAAGCAAAAGTGTGTGGTTGTGACCCAATAGAGCTCTCCTAACTAATCAGGTGGGAGATGGGACTTGGTCTACAGACTCCAGTCTGATAACCCTGATCTAGAATATCTTTTAATTGCTGGTAGGAATTTAGTACATCTTTACCACCACTTTTACCATTTCAACTGAAAATTAACATTTTCTGATACTCTACTTAGGTGAAGGGATAGGCAGATAATAAACTATACAGATTTAAGAGAGAAGTAGGATCTTATAATCATCTATAAATCCTCTTTGTTTTTCAGGTAATGGAAATTAATCCACAGTTAAATCTCCAATACAACCTTTTGTTTCCTAGGCAAACTTCACTTTATGTTAGAAAAATATATTTTCCCAGACTTAATAAGAGGAAAAACTTGAAACACCCCACAGTCTAGGTGTGAGGCCTCTTTCATAAGTAGTATTTGTAGTGTGAGGTCACTTTGGAGCCTGCAGAAGGGCTGCCATGGCCTCGTCAAGCCTTTCCTATCCCTTGACAATACCTGTAATTCCACTGCCAATTTTGTTTCTGTAAGAATTGCTTAGACTCCACAAGGGAAACACTATCACAAGCTATCTAACTCATAATGTGCATGTACTTCACAGATATTGTGGATATAAGGTCTTGATGAATGAAATGCAGAAAGAATATAAGAACACTTAGTGGTCTTAGATACTTAGAGCTACATGGGGATAAACTTCTTCTAAGCAGGGACTCCCATCAGATGCAGATTTTGAATGACTGAATTTAAAAATAAATTTAAATTTATTTATTTAAATTTAAATAAATTTAGTGTCATGTCTCTGAGCTGTAAAATCTTAAGCAGCTTATTCAATTTTCTGAGCTTTAATTTCTGCACCTTTTATGTGGCATCGTAATGGTGTAACTATGAGGACCGGATACAGAGTAAGACCTTGACAAATTTAGGTGATTATAACTCTCTAGGTCCTATGGGCTGTTAGCAACTCTGACACAAAGATTATACATAAATGTGGCATTTATATAATAATGATGCTTGGCACTTTCAGGATAGTTTATAGGTGCAAATTTTTTTTGCTAAATTGGTTCACATATAATCGCTCTGCAACCCTAGGGGAACAGGTAGTATCAGCCCCAATATACAGATGAGAAGATTTGAATCTTAGCAAATTTAGGTGGATTTCACTAGTCCATTCAATTCTTTAGGGGTGGAATCATGTGATCTGATCATGAAAAGCAAGTACCTCCAAGGACCAGTTACTTAAATCACACCTAATGTCTTTAGAGGAAGAACGTCTCTCAAAATGTTGGACTTTTGGGCCAATGGCAGCTCATTTATTTCTAAATCACTGGAAAATTTGGGCTTTTTCTTGAGTGTCAGCCTGGCACAGAAAAACTCTCAATTTTCAAGAACACTCTTTTTAATTTACTCTTTAACATTTAGAATACCTTTATGCAAGTAAAACCCCTTTATTTGACAGTTTGAAGAAAATATAAAATGCATGTGACCTTGGCAGATAGTATGGTGTGTTTAGACTCCTACTTAAATCTCCAGCTTCCTGGGGAGATTTTTCTCCTCTGTGGCTGTTGATTGAAGCCTCAAGGTCTTAGTTCCTAAGACTTGCTGTTTTCTCTACTACTCCTAGGTCTTCCAGATGCATTTCAGTCCACTTAAAAGCAAACTATTATACTCATGCAGATGACATTAACACTTAGTGTCACGGTCTGCCAATCCTTTCCTTAAAAAAGTACTTTATATACCCTGACTACACTTAAGTTTCCTACTTCTATGATCACAAAGAATCAGTCATTCTGATTATTTAAATATCAATTTGAATATATTTCCATAATGCCTTCCTTAATAATATATAAATTCTACAGAGACAGAAGCTATTGTCTTCATGCTGGGCCCTTACTAAACTCTTAGTTAACCTTTGCTTGATTGAGTTATGGTCTTGATCAGCTGTTAATACCTGATAACAGATCTTTTCCTGAGAGAATCATGGTAAGAGAATGAGAGGAGAGAGCACAATGGTCAACCAAACCAGACTGAGTTGTTGCAGAAGGGCTCAGTAAGAGGACATGTCACAGAAGATGACTGTTTTCCAGGCTGAAGAAAAACAATGTGCTTACTACTTTAATTTCCATTCTAAATAGACCATCACGGATTCTCCTCTTTTTCTCCATAATATTCCATTGTGAAATAGGAATAAGAATATGACTGGAAGACATCAGTCCAAATGGTTGAGTAATGGTTATCACCCATGGGAAGTACTGGAATAGAATACAAGAGAGAATGCCTGGGAAGGGCAAGTTCAAGACTCATATTCCAAGGATTATGGAACTGTGGTCCTGATGAGAGGACTGTTGAGGCAGAAGGTGGAGTTGTGCATTGCACAAGTGAAGGGGCACCACTTTCACACATTTGCTGCTACCTGTCCCAATGGACTTTTAGATCTCCTTTTGTTTGAATAATAAGAGTAATAATGATAGCCTCTTATTATTTTAGAGGAGTACATTCTCATCTTGAACAAAACTGGGAATCTTTGGAGAGGAAGTAGTGAACTAGTAGTTATCAGGTAGGCAGAGTAATGTCCCAGTTGTCCCAGGAGTGCAGCTCTTGCTTTCTGGAAGGAGACAAGATTTGGCACTTAGTGTGAACTAACTATTCTTTGGATATATTTCCTAACCTAGTTAAATGTAATTATAGGTCTGTCAGTTAAGCAGTATGCAACTTTGTTTTAAAGTATTAAAAAATGGACAGAGGTAGAAGGGGAAAGAACAAAAGGAAGATTTTCTGTTGAATAAGATTTTGAACAGGATCATAAGATTAAAAAAAAGTCTCAAAGACTCAGTGGCTAGAATAAAAGAATAACATTTAATTTTGAAAATAGAACTATCTAGGTGTGGGTGAATAAGAAGGAGCATGCATTAAGATGTTGGCTCAATAATTATTATGTATAATAGTAGACTACTTTATTACAATAGAACCTGTAGAGACTGGATTCACTGAATAACAACATCTAATTGTATCAACAGGTATATCACTATATTTTATAGATTGGGCCTCTTCCATGAAAAGGTTTTTGTGCCATTCTTGAGATTAGTGGTCCCCTTAAGAGGTGCATGCACATTCTCTTTCATTTTACCTAATAGCAACTGAGTCATCCAAAGGGAGTGCATTAGTTTTTTAATTTTATTTGAATGACTTAATACTTCAGATTTTTCCAAGGAGAAAAAGTATCCAGCAGAAATGGAAAGTGAAGTTCTTTCATGGGTAATTATGATTTCAATAAACAAGAACTTTTCTAAAGAAATGCTTCTGTTATGGTTTCAATGCGGTGTTCCCTAAAAGTTCCAGTGTCAATATTCAGAGGTGAAATGATTACATTATAAGAGCTGTTACCTAATCAGTCTATCTGAGTTTAAATGGCCTAACTGGGTGGTAACTCTGGACAGATGTGGTATGGTTGGAGACGTTGGGTCACTGGGGGCATGCCACGGAAAGGCTGATCTTCCCTGTGGTCCTTTTCCCTCTCTCTCTACCACCTTGTCACCATGAACAGAGCAGTTCTCCTCCAGCAATGCTTCCACCATGCTGTTCTCCCTTCTCTTGGGCTCTAACCAGTGGAGTCAGCATATCATGAACTGACCCTCTGAAACCATGAGCCAAAATAAACATTCCTCCTCTAAGTTGTACTTGTTGGGTATTTTGTTCACAGTGATGAAAAGTTGACCAATACAGCCTCTTTAGAGTTAATTTATTAATTTTTTTCCATTAAATTAAGAACTTTTGGATGCTTCATGATGCAATTAGAAAATCCAAATTAAATGAGTTTAATGTGGAAACATCTCTGTCTGAAAAGCTCTTTGGTGCCTTTGTAGCTCACTTCTTCAGGTTATCTCCTTATCTCAGCTTTCTCTTTATTTTATGCCCTTAGAAGCAACCAAAATAGGAACATGGAACTTTTTATTAACTAAAGAAAATTATTCAGCATCTCTGAGATTTCATTTTCTTATCCACCACATTGAAATAAGAATTGCCTCACTGGTTTGGAAGGATGACTAGCAAAGTCATTATAAGCAGAATATCTGAGTCTGGCACATCAGAGGTGCTCAGTAAAGTTAATTTTCAATCTCAACTCTCCTCTGTCCTTCACCTCCACTCCTTTCCTTCTTTTCTCTGTAAATGAAAAGTGTCAAGTTATTCCTTTTAAATTTGGGAGACTCTTTTTCTTCGTTCCATCTCTTTGAGGCTGTCTCTTTGCCTTTTTCACCCAGTGACATCTTGAAAACTATTGTTAAATTCAATCATGACCTGAGGGTTGAATTCAAATAAGTGATTAAGGCTCAAGATAATCTCACATGGGAATATAGGAATTAAAACTTCCACAAACATTAGACTTCTAAGAATGCATTAAAACCAATCTAGCTGAAAATGACTTGCTGGCAAGTAGTCAAAGAATCCTAAGGAGGATCTTATGTCTCACACTCATGCTAGCTGGGTCAATTTTACCCACGTTGTGGTGTAAACACAGAGAGAGGTCATTTTCCATGTAGGGGCATAGCCTATGGCTATTCTAAATGGGAAACTTGAGTAAAGTTTCCATCCAGAAAGTGACAAAGAGGGTTTAAGGTTAGAATTATCTACCATCTCAACTAGGTTGACAGGGATGAAACCAGGGCTATGACTTGATTGATCACAACAAGACACGATCATTGAAAATTTAATACACACACACACACACACTGAATGCTTAAGTCATGTCTCTACCTTTCACTCTACCAGAAAATTCTCACTATCTCACAGGATCCATTGCCTCCCATTTAACCTGAGGTCTTCTTACTCAGTTAAAACAATCTTCTTTGTATTCATTCATTCATTCAATAAACAAATAATTATCAAACATCTTTTATGCTTCAGGCACTATGATAGACTAATAGAAACAAAGAGGTAAGGAAAACAGACACAGTTCCTGCAACAGTTACTAATATTAAACAAAGAACTCCAGAATGATAATCATTATTTTGTCTGTTTTGTCTAGGGTTTCAGTCCACTCTTAGGTTGAGTCCTTGTCACACACACATCTACCTTTCTCTGGCAAAAAGCTCTACCCACTAGAGAAGTAGTCAAACCTCTCTGACTGGGTCAACTGTAGTTAGTTATGGATCCAAACTGGCCCAGAGGGTTCTTCCTCTGGATTTTTCTATCTGGAGAAAGAAAGATATCTACAGACTTCTGTCCATCATCATGCTCCCCAGATGAAGAAAGTTCATTTAAAGAAAGCAAGAAGAACATCAAGCAAAGGTGGGCATAAGTTAATTACAAATGGTAGAGAGAAGAAAGAAATCCCACTGGTTTTATTCTTGCTATCAGAAACCAAACACCTTGGATGTCACCTGCTTTCTATGTTCTGTCTTTAGATTGTTGAAAATGCCCATTGTGCAATATTCACACTATAATATAAACTCATTGATCATATTTCTATCACTTGTAATTAAAAGTATATTTATTATGAAAAAATAAATACAAAGTCATGATTATAAATTGTGGTATGTGCTTTAAAGGAATATATGATCCAGGAAAGCATATAACAAAAGGAGGTAGTTCATCTAAAGTGGCAGGACAAACTATCCTGAGGAAATGCATTTAAATTAAAATCTGAAAGATGCATCTATGATAACTAGGAGAGAAGTGGGGAGAGGGTTAAAAATATGCCAAAGGACCCGGTGGTCAGAAACCATGGACAATATACTTGATTCCTGAGCAAAGGTCAAGGTGACTGAGACACTGATTTGCAGACTTAATGAAGAGAGAGTCTTGCAGTCCTGTCTCCTCCTGACCAAGGTGACAAACGTGAAACACTTCCTCATATTTGTATCCCACCTTTTATTTGAGGGCAATTTTTACCAAATATATGGAGAAACTAAGTGACCCTCTGATCCTAGGAATAATTATAAATAAAATAAAATGTAAGTAAAAAATAATATTACAGAACAGAATTTTGTTCTCTCTGTGACCATTGGAGCCGAAAAAAAGGTACTGTATTTCATAAAATTTCATTAGAGTAGGAGATTTTGCCCTTTAGGAAAATGGGGAACTATTTTGCTTTAATTTAGTTTGGAAATACAGATATCTGATCAATGTCTAGACATTCCTAAAGGTACTGATAAATCCAAAATTCCAGAAAAAGAAAGTATTGTTTTTATAGTTCCAAAGATGAGAGGGCAAAAGGGGGTAACAGAGTAGACAACACTTAAAATACTGAAATATTTCCATAGCGCAAATAGATTTTTCTTTTTAAATTTCAGGGGAAAACAGCTAAAGTTATGCACCAGAAGGAACAGACATTAGTGGTAATATAATGGGAATAGATATATCTAGAAAGAAAAATAAACATTAACCAGCAGCATTATGTGAAATGTTAAGACAAAATCATAAACCTATACCTACTTATTATATTTTATTGCCCAGAAAAAGTCATCATTGCTTATGAAAACATGGCTTCATATAAAAGCAGGAGTCATTTTAAAAATAATTTGCCAATAACTTGCAGAAAAGGAGATTTAAAAAATTATAATGATGATATTTCATTAGAAGGTGTAGTGATGTATGTCATTTTAAGGTACAGGAAATCTTGCTCATTTTAGCTCAGCCTGTTTCTATCAGTGGGAAATGATTGACTAGCTCAGCCTTGAGACTAGCTGCATGTTAAATTAAGGAAGTTCTCTAATTATTACTGTTATCCATATTCCTAACACAGTTTATTAACTGCATATTTCTAGGTTCAATGTCTATATTTAGTACTGCAATATTCTTTATTAAACATTTTCTTTTAGTTTAGTAAATGAACATGCTGCTAAATAATAGTTGATAGGATAGTTCTAGTCCATTCTCCTGAATTATTTATGAAGTGAATTTTTAGAGTCACTTAAGAGATGGAAGAATCAAGGAAACTTAGGTTTGGTTGGGACAGAAAGAAATGAAAGCAAAAAACCAGGCAAAACCTGCTGCTTAAATGAGGGTGACCTGCTTCCTTGAAAGTCCTTGTGAATATTGCTGAGTCTTGCTAATTTAGCACATGCTTTAGCGTTAAAAAGCTTTAACTAGACGTTTAGTGCCTTCCACTAAGTACCATATCAAATTCAAATTTTATAGGTTATGACCTCAGAGATACTTGTACTTGAACATGGCTTTTCTTCTGAGTGGTATATGAGTTTCTTAATCCTCCAGCCTCTGTCTACCTCTCCAGTTTCATCCTTATTGGCCCTCATGCCATATCCACTTACTTTCTGTTTTTCAAATATCCTCAAGTCTCTCTGACCATCGGGGCTTCCAAAATATTGTTTCTAACTTATCACATGCTTTCTCATATTGTGCTATTTTGCTTAAGTTCTGTTCTTGCTTTCAAACTCAACAACAATCTTTTTCAGGAAACTATTTTATTTCATTGGGTTGGGTTAGATGACACCTTCTATATAATCTTCCAACACTGTTCTTACCCCAACGCAGCCCTCTGTACTATAATTGAACATTTTATTTGTACATCCCCTGCCTGTAATTCATATAATAAACACCAACTAAAATTCACTGAATAAATAGAACAATAAATGATACTCAAATGAAGAAACTATGAAACAGAATATCAGGAGTTTACCATTCCTTAATAAAACCATAAAAATAGTTCTAATATGCTAGTACCAAAATAGCTCACAATAACTTTACCTTTAAAATTTCCTACCTAGTTCTTTCTAAATCAGATATTTCTATTTGTAATATTGGTATCTTTAAAAAGTACTCTGTGTCATGAATTCTTTGAACACATTTATATTAATACTGAACTGTGTTTCATTCATCTGTTTATCTGACCATATTAATTTAATATGAATTTTTCTTATAAAATAGCCCTGGGCCCATAACTGCTAAAATGTTCTTGATGATGTTATTCTATACCAAAAGAACAATTCATTTCTGAAAATTGGTAGCCCATGCCATACTTCTCAATTATCTATGGTATATATTGTGCACAAGTTCTATTTATAATCCTAGACTTTTGGTTTGGAAGATTAGCAGTCACTTAATCTGGACAGAATTTACAATTTAAGTTCATCTAATCATCGACTTCAACTCTCATGATCACTCAGTCTCACTATCCCATAGCACAGCTTGGCTCAGGACCAAGAGTGTGGAGCAAACATGGGAAAATACATTGGTGCCAGACATGGGCAGGAGGAGTTGACTCTATCCTTCTTCTTGAAGACTGATTTTTTAAACAACACATTATTTTAAAATTTTATTATTTTTTTTTTATTGACACAGTATTTGTATGTGTTTGTGAGGCACAGTATGACATTTTGATTCACGTATGCATTGAAAAGTGACAAGTTGCTACAGACAAGTAGGTACTGATTCCAATTCCTAGTTCTCTTCAACATTTAATGGTTAAATGATTCTATTTGAAAAGAAGATAATAAATTTCTGTTTCTTGGCATGATGAACGTTGATTAAATTTAGGTTTTTGTAGTTGTCACTTAACCATTTTTACCTTGTTTTAAAATTTTTTTCCAGTTCTCTAATCACTACTTGTTATTTGATATGAAGAAATTAGTAAAACTTAAATAAGTTTTAGTATGGCAAAATCAAGGATCAACTAGAATTTCTGTTAAATTTAGGAAAAATCATTACTTAAAAATGATTATAGTTACTATCATAATTATAAAAATAAGCACTACCCCCATTTTTGGAGAGTGGTGATGAGGATCAAACTCAGGGCTGTAAACATGTTAAGCTGTATCTCAGCCCTTCTTTTTCCTTCCAATTTTACAATAGCTTCGTGAGTGTTGGTTTAAGTGTTGCTATTCCACCTAGGAAGATACAAATTTTTGCTAGGCAAGTTATAGGGGTCAAAACTTGTGACATGTTACAAAATAAGGACTTATTATTAGTGGAAAGAGATGCTATGAAACTTTGGTAAAGATCAATCAGTTGGCACACTACTAATACATTAGAATATTACAACTTACATGGTATAGGCCACTTTTCTTCTTATTAGGTTATATAAAAACAAACATAATTCTGGAATCAATTCTTTACTAGCTTTGAGACTCTGGACGTCACTGAAATTCTTTGATCACTTTATTTTGTCTATAAAATGGAAATAATAATTCTATGCAGGTTGGACGTGGGCATTAATTTTAAAATATGAAATCCTTCAACAGTGCGTAGGACATGGACTTCATATATAGTAGCAATTACCATTACTGGAATTCTAAAGCAGCTTTTACTAAGTATGTGTTGCTAGGCTGCCTGCATTAAAATTGTTTAGTGATATTTAAAAAAAAGTTCCTGAGTCACAATCCAAAGGTTCCAAGTCAGAGCTTTAGAAGTTAAACTAGGACTTTAAATTTTTAAGAAACATTCCAAATGATTTTTGTGTCTCTTATATCTGATCATTAGTATACTGAAGGTACAACTCTGTTTTAATAAGATGAATAGAATGCACATGGTCATGAAGTGATTTTACCACCTGAACTTTTTACTTTTATGGGCTTATACCTACAATTTTATATGCTCTTATTAAAAATGGTCATTTGTCTGCTCACACTGTAGACTAACCTTCTTTGTACTGAGAAATTATAAAATGGACACTTAGTAAATCACATTATAATTGTTTTTTAAAATTACTATAAAATGGTTCTAATATATTAACCTATACTATGTTGGAGGTTAGTGTAGTGCTAACTTAAAAAAAGTTCTAGTGTTTTGGCTTTTAATTTACGTATTTCTAATGTGTACTTTTAACCTATATACTATATACTTGGTACAGTTGTCCCAGGTTCTATAACTAAAATACAGACTCCTCAGCAAAATGCCTGCTAAATATTTTAGACTGCTCTTTCCTGAGACCCAGGAGGCATCAATTTAATAGAGTCGTCATTTGGAATAGCTAATAATCTATCTATCTTGTGGCAGGGAACATTGGGTGGGAGGAACTCATTTGTGAAGATTGTACAGAATTATCCAGCATTTTATAGACCCTTTCACAATGAAATCTAGAAAGCAATTATCCATTAGCACATCTGCACTGGCACTAGGAGAGAATAAACAGTTAAGATTAATGAAATTGTACGCATTGATTAATCATTCCTTTTGGAGTCATATTTGATTTTAATAGCCAAGAAGAAGTCTACCATCACCCAGTTTAATAAGAGGCTTCTCTCATGCTGGTTTTACTGTTATTATTATTAATTTTCACACCTGTGATTGTTTGCATCAGCTAACTTCAGCTTCAACTGGCTGAGCCCTTAGAGGCAATTGCATGTAGAAGTGCTCAGCTGAATGTACAATTAGCCTATTATCTGAAAACTGCAGTGCACCGATCATATGTTAATAGAGTTCTGGATGTTTCTCTCCTAATGCTCATCAAGCCTTAAAGGTTAGCAGGGAGTTCAGGAAGTTTCTAACACCATTCTTTCTCTCCAATTAACTTCAGTTTTAAAATATCCAAGGGGATCTAGAGTATTAATTTTAAAGACATTCTAAGTGAAATAGGGTTTTATGAAACCAAACACAGATCAAGTTCATCCTGACCTATTTCTAGCTAAGCAGAATGATCCAAGAGGTTAAGAATCCCAGATTTTGGTCATGTCAGGATATTAGTACTGATTTTTAAACAGAAATATTTTGAGTTAAAAATGATCTTTGAAGTTACTTCAAATATATCTATTGAACTAATCTTTGTTGAACATTTACATTTATACTCTTTATTTTACAGATGAATAAAAGTTGAAATTCAGAGAGAATGAATCATTTACCCAAAGTCTTTTAATTAGAACCCACAGTCCAGATTCTTAACTAGTGCTCCTTCTAGACTATGTATTTACCTTGGAAAAGCTTACCTAAGAGATAGAAGCATGTTTGTAAGGTGCCTCTAGTTTACATAAAATTAGAGAAAACCTTTTGGTTTCCTCTGCTCTTCTTTTTAGGACTTACACAAATTTACTATTGGATTTTGATTACGTGTTAGGAATTATTAAGAATGAAATTCTTTGGTAGTTCCCTAGTGCTGCAAAGTTCAAGTGATTTTTTTCTGGAACTGTTCTGTATCCAACACTAACCTGGGCAATTGTGGGATTTAGGAATTGCATATATATACATTTTATAGTATTTTCTTGTGGAAAGAGTCACATAAGAAAAAGAAAGGTACGTGATGGGTTTTTGAATGTGTTAAGGGAAATCAGGTAAACTATTTCAGGGATGAGGCAGACTCAATGATGAGACAAAAGTCCATGACAAAAGTCTATCAGAGGTAAATGTCATTGAAGAAAAGGAAAAGGTTAGGTACTGAGAGCTAAGATTAGTGACTGGCTTTTAGGGGAGGATTGGATCCTGCGACCCTCTGATAATCTACTATGATGTTCTGTGGATTAGACAAAGGGGAATGAAGGGAAGGGCAGGGGATAGGGATAGGAAAGACAGTCGAATGAATCTGACATAACTTTCCTGTGTACACATATCAATACACCACAGTGAATCTCACCATTGTATGTATCCACAAGACTGGGATCCTAATTAGAATAAGATATATTCCATGATGGTGTAAATATACCAAAACGCTTCTGTACTTACTGGATCTGCTGAGTCCTGATCCATAGCACATTGGATGGCTGTCTCCACCAGGGTGAAGGTGGGCTTTAAGGAAAGGAGAAGACTGTGAAGCAGGAGTTAAAGCCCTTCAGTTGAGAGCAAAGCAGTGACAAGGAGATGAAGTGATAAAGATGCCGAGGATGGTGTGGCTTCACACATTATTCTCTAAGTTTGGTAGCCCCCAAATCTCTACAACCCTCCATTATATTTTTCCTACCTCTGCTCCACCCTTCATAGCTCATTGAAATTTTCACTTATTCAAGGAGGACGGTTGGTATTTCCAGGTCAGATCGCTTGTTGTATACTTTTTGGACATCCTTTATTTTTCTTGCACAGACCATTCATAGTTTGTAATAGTCCTACATCTGAGTGACTATGACATTAACATGGTTTCCTTTGACCCTGTTAATCCATTAGGGCATACATCATATCTGACTTACTCAATTTATTGTATGGTACACAGAGGGCAGAAGAAAATTATTTCTTGAATAGTAAAATTTAAAAAAGCAAATTCTTCTGAATTGTGTTTCTGTGGGTTTTTGACCACTGTTCCGTTTTTAATACCATGTACGACTTTAACATAGGTTTCCCTGAAAGCAGAGATTTTTTAAAGAGGCTTGCATGCAAATAGTTTTTTTATGGATATGAGTCCAAGGAGAAGGTATGAAAGTTAGGGGACATGAACAGAAAAGGTGGGAAAGCTGCTGAAACAATGCTTCACAAGGCTGTAAAGGCTGGTATGCTCATACTATGATTATCTGAGAAATGTAGCTAAAAATTGTCCAATCTGGGAAGAAAAGGAGCATTTTTTACCTATTGGCTTTTGACTCTCACTGACCAAGGTTGGTTACACAGGCATTAACTACTCTGAATTTTCAGGTTGCCCATTAGAAAACTCCAACAAGATGTTCATTGACATGGAAAACTCAGTACAGCATCAAAGAAGTTTCAGGGAAGGAACAGAGAAGCATGTGGTGAGGGCATAAAGCTGTTGCACTGTTACACTGCCAGGTCACAACTGCACAAAGCCACCAGGTTTGCATGGAACTGGATCCCGTATGAATGCAGGAGCAGGGCTGAGAACACGAGTTTCACCCCATCAAATCTCTTCAAACAGAACCCAGCTTAACCTCTGATGAATTTATCTTGTGCACAGCCTTTGATGATTAATGTTTGCATTTAATCCATCAGTTGTTCATTCCTTGCAAGATAGTACATATTCCAAGATGGTCATAAGCAATCAAGTCATCTGAGGAAAAGACAGAAGTCTAATATAAATTAGGATGTATGGCATTGCTTGGTTTTGTCATTGCAGAGAGATTATCATTCGGTCATGAAAAGAAATCTAAGCAATTTAACATAACTTCTTGTTCACAGGACATTTTTGTTTAATGTCCAACTTCCTGAACTACTAGATTAGGTTGAAAAATTAGGGATTTGATAAATAATTTTATTACTCCTTGATGTTTCCTTTTTAAAACAAATTTTGTCAAACTAACTTTACCTCTGAGATTTGGGGAACAGTTTTCCCCACTGCTTTTTTTTCTACCAAGCTACTACCAATCAGAGCATTTAACTTACAGATGTTTTCCTGGCAAAAACAGAACTGTGTGGTACAAAAAGTGTTAGTCTTGTGATACTCACATAGTGTATTTGTGGAAGCATTCCCCTTTCCTGAAGCAAGTGGAATGATGTGCATCAAACTACAAAAAAGTCAGTAACAATATTGGAAGAAAGCCTTCCCAGATGTTCCTACCCCAAAGTGTATGCCTATTATGATGTTCTTTGAATTCTAGTTTGGTAAAGAAAACAACAGCTTCAATTTCAAATTAAACATTATTGGCCCTAATTGCATGCTTTTAGACTGGAATTTGCCTCTTTGCAGAACTATCAGCCTATGCAATATTTTGAACTTTCCAAAAGTTGAAATTTTAAAAGTTTTCTGATCTAATTTTTATTATATACATGATTTGAAACAAGGCTTCATATGAACTAATTGGAGTCATAGCCAGTCAGACTGAGAGACATTTTGGTAAAGGGAGAAACGATATTGTCTCCTCTATAAACTCTTCCATAAAACAAATATCTTTCTATTGTTTTTTCTAACCATGTACTTTGGATATTTATCTTTCACAATTGAGTTCAAACTGCTTTTACAATTTTCTGTTCTGCTTTATTCCTGAGTTATGCTTTAATAATATACCTCTTTTTACAAATTGTTTCACATATTTATATTCAGTCAAGCAGCTGAAAGCAGTAATTAGGTAACTACTCACTGTGTGTAAATTTCTATAGGAATGCACATACACACACACACACACACAAAAAAAAAAAGACTGAAGGGATGGTACCTATCAGTAAGGTGTTTATTAAATTAAATAATATAATTATTATTGGGAAGATAACAGAGGAATATACTACTGGTTGAATTTGGCATGATTAAATATTATATCTGATTAGAGAAAGATCCTTGCTAGAGTCATGGTGGTAATTCTCTACTCTATTGTAAAAGTGTACTATGTCATGCCTTACCATTCTATGGCTACAAACAACTCATTTTAACATTAAGGTGTGAATTTCAGTAGCTCAGTATTTCTTTCAAATAGATAACTGTGGGCTCTCAGCCTCTTTCATAGATTCCCTTATGACTTTAATGTCTTTGGGAGCCCACAAAGGCATCTCACCTGTGAAGATTAAGATGCTCACCATTGTATATCTCTTGGCCACTACTTAAACTCTTTGTAGTTCCTAAATAAAAGAGCTTACTTTTTTATTCTATCAGAAAGGATATAGAACCTCAGTGTCCCTCCCTTTTAGACAATCTGCAGAATGAGTTGTCTCCAAATATTGTAGTTGGTGTGCTAGAGGATGAGGGAGGGAGAAAATATTGGAATAAATGATGTCCCAAATGCCCCCAAATATGATGAAGAAGACAAACCCTTAGCTCAGTGAACCCTCAGATATTTAAAGGAAATGACATCAAGATATGTCTTAATCAAATTTGTCAAAGTCAGTGATAAAGAGAAAGAGAAAGAGAAAGATCTTAAAAATCAGCCCAGAAAAAAGTCCTGTTATGTAAAGAAGACCTAATATAAAGGATATATAGTCAACTTTAGTCAACTTTGTATGCTGTGATGAAAGACCCAGAAAGCACAACATAGAGGAGAAAAGGTTTATACTGGTTTTCAGTATCAGAGGTCCAGTTTCTGTTTGACTTCATAACTCTGGGCTCAAGGTAAGATAGACAGAGTGGTGGAGGGGTTAGGGTTAGGAAAGTAGCTCCATGGCAACCAGGAAGCAGAAAAAGAGCTCCACTCACCAGGGACAAAAATGTAAAGCCAAAGCCATGTCCCCAGGGACCTACTTCCTTCAACAACACCCTACCTGCTTATAGTAACTACCCAGTTAATCCATCAGTGGATCAATCCACTGATTAGGTTACACATCTCATAATCTGATCATTTTACTTCTGAACATTCTTGCATTGTCTCATATATTAGCTTTTGAGGAATACCTCAAATTAAACCATAACAGATTGTTGGAAAAGATGCAATTGAAATGCAACAATTCTGAAGTACTGAAAGAAAAAGCAACAAATACATACCCAGCAAAATGTCTTTCAAAATGAAGGCAATATGAAGACATCTTGAGGCATATAAAATGGAAAACAACTATTGCCATTAGTCTTATCGACAAGAACTGTTAAATGAAGCCATTTAGGCAGAAGGAGAATGATACAATATGGAAATCCAAACCTACATGAAGATATGAAGAACACTAAAAATGGTGATTAGCAGTTTCATTCTTATTATTTAAGTATATTTTAAAAGCAATTGGGGTGAGAGAAGAATGGAGGAACTTTAGGTTTCATAGAGGGAAATAAGAGGAAGGAGGGGGTGTGGGCATGAAAGATGGTGGAATGAGACAGACATCATTACCCCATGTACATGTATGATTACAAGAATGGTATGAATCTACATGATGCACAACCATAGAAATGAAAAGTTGTACCCCATTTGGGTACAATGAATCAAAATGCAGTCTGTAAAATAAAAAATAAAAAGTAAAAACAATTGATTTTGTATGCAATAAATTCATTATGCAATGTGGAGTTTATAACATATGTAGAAGTAAAAGCATAGCAGCAATAGCACAAAGCCCTGGAGAATACAAATGCAAGTGTATTGCAGCAAGGTTGTTATAATATACATGACATGGCACAACACACAATATTTGAGGGCAGGTTGTTCTGAGTTAAAGATCTATATTGTAAACCTGGAGCAACCACAAATTAGCAAAATACATAGTTATGCAGCAATAGGCCAATAAAGATTAAAAAAATTATATCCAGAGGGAAAGAAGGGGTGGGGTCAGGGTGGGGGGTAATAATAACAGAATGTGTGACAGACATCATTGCCCTGAGTGCATGTATGAATGCACAGATGGTGTGACTCCACTTTTTTGAACAACCAAAGAAACAATAACTGTACTCCATTTGTGTTCAATGAATCAAAATTAAATAAGAAAAAAAGAAAAGGAAAAAAAAGTACTCAGTTGAAAAAACAAAAGCAGAAGAATGAAAAAGAGAACAAAATAGGAATCATGGAAAACAAATAGGTGCAAAACTTAAACCTAACCATATTAACAATTACATTAGGTATAAATTATTTAAATACAACCCCCATCCCCATAAAAGGGAGAGAGATTCAGGCAGGATACTTGACAAACTCTCTGCTACCTATGAAAAACACACTTAAATATGTAAACAAAAATAGGTTAAAAGTAAAAAATAAATGAAAGTGCTATGCTAAGACTAATGAAAAGAAAGCAGGAGTGGCTATGTTAATATCCAAAAAAACAGGTTTCAGAGGATTATTGATTATTACCAGGAACAGAACGATCATTTCACAATGGTAAAGGAGAGAAAGTCACTAAATGGACATAAGAATTCTGAATGTTTAACCACAAAAGATATCATAGTTTCAAAAATATCTGAAATGAAACTGATAAAAATGCAAAGAAAAATAGATCCACAATCATGGTTGGAGATCTTAATACTCATCTGTTGCAAAAAAGACCAAGTAGGGAGGAAATATGCAAGGAAATACTAGATGAGAAAAACATAAATTATTGACCTAATTGATCTTTATGGGTTCTGCCACATAACAGTAGAGGGATACACACTCATTTCCAAAAATATTTACCAAGATAGGCAGTATTCCACAAAATATGGATAAATAATAAAGCAAATGTCATTCAAGTGAAAAGGATGCAAACCTTCAGATCACACAAAATATGTTCTCTGAGCAGAATGGAATTATAAATCAATAATAGAGAGCTCCCTGGAAGATATTCAAATATTTGGAAAATACTTAAATAGCACATTTGTAGATAAACCATGATTTTTAAAAAATCAAAGGGGAAATTAGAAAGTATTTCAAGCTGAACAAAAGTGAAATCACAGCATATAAAAATTAGTTGGAGATCTTTGAAGCAATATTTGCAGGACAAATTCTATTGTTAAAGAAGAAAGGGCTCAAGTTAATGACCTCAGCTTCTACATTAACACAAGGGAAAGAGGAACAAATTGCACCCAACATAAAATAAATAATAAAATGCAGAATGAAAATCAACGAAGAGAAAATAGAAAACAAAGAAAATTGAGTTAATTTTCTATACTCCCAGCCCAATAAAACTATTAACTATGGCCAAACTGATAAGGAAAAATGTGGAAGACAAAAATTGCTCATTTCAGAAATGAAAGAGGGGATATCACTACATATTCTATGCATATAAGGGGAAGCACTTGGAAATACTTCAATTTTAAGTCAATAAATTCAACAATTTAGATGAAACACACTTTCTTGAAAGACACAGTTGCTATTAAAGCTTACTTAAAGGGCAATAGATAATTTAAAGACCTGATGTCTATTAGAAATATTGAATTTGTGGTTAAAAGCTTTCATACAGAGAAAATTTGAGACTGAAATGTCTTCACTGGCAAATGGCACCCAATATTTGAGGATGAAATAAAACCAGTTCTTCTTAGGAACAGGGACATGTAGATACAGAACCATGCAGACCTACAGGGTGAATGTCAGGTGAAGATGGAAGCAGAGATCCGTATGTCTAAAGGACAAAGAATGCCAAGAATTGCTGGTAACCATCGGGAACAAAGCAAGAAGGAAGGACATTTCCATAGAGACTTTGGAAGGACCATGGCCCTGATGAATTTCAAACCTCTTGCCACAAAAACTGTGGGAAAAAAAAATGTCAGTTGTTTTAAGACATCCAGGTTGTGGGAAATTGTATGGCAGTCCTAGGCAACTGATGCAAACCCCAATCAGAATCCCTGTAGGCTTTTTGTTTGTCTGTTTGTTTGGGAGACATTGATAGGCTGATTCTAAAATCATATGGATATGCAAAAAACCCAAACTATGTAAAACAACTTTGAAAAAGGACAAAGTTATAGACAAACACTATCTGATTTAAGAACTTCTCAAAGTTATATTAGATATTCTATATCTTTAGTGTATTTATATGTAGAACCATGAGCCATAGTTTTATCTTATAAAAAAGTAACCACAAATGGATCATCAATCATAGACCTAAACATAAAACCTGAAAATATAAAACTTCTAGAAGAATAAAATGGAGATAACCCTTGTGACCTTGTGTTAGGTAAAGATTTCCAGATAGAATACAAAAATCTCGGTTCACAAAAGAGCAAATTTATAGCTTGTCATAAAAAACAAAAACAAAACAAAACAAAAAAAACTTCTGCTCTTGAAGAGGATAGAAAAAAAGATGGGAAAAATATTTACAGATCATGTATTTTATCAAAGTTCATGTGTATAGACTATATAAAACCTTTAAAAATGTTAATACAATCACAAATGTTTTTAAATGGACAAATATTTAAATAAACACTTTGAATAAGATATAATATGTGTAATATATATTATATTAATATATTAATATGAAAAGATCTAAACATCATTAGTCATAGAAATGTGTATCATAGGACTGTGGGTAATAATATTTTAATGTTATATTTTAAAATAGAGGAGATGACTTTGAATATTCTCATCACTAAGAAATGATACATGTTTAACAAGATAGATATACTAATTACCCTGATTTGATCATTACAAAGCATATATATATATATGCTGATATATATATATATATATATAAAAGGAGCACCTTTACTCCATGATTGTATACAATTACAGATTATTATAGATCAATTAATATATTAAAAAATAAATGAAATGCTATTACATAATATTAGAATGGCTAAAATTTAAGACTAACTATAGTATATACTGACAAGAATACGAAGGACCTGGAACTCTCATCCACTGCTTATGGAAAAAAATTTGGAAAAGAGTTTGACCTTTACTTAAAAATTAAATGTTCACCTACCATATGACCCAGACTTACTATTCTATGATGCAATGTCTAGAGCATCTTTATTTTTAATAGCCCTAAACTGCAAACAATCCCACTGTCCATCATCAAGTGAATGTAGAAACACATTTTGATATATCCATAATACAAAGTGCTACTCAGCAATTAATGAAAAGAAAAAAAGAATTGATGTGTGAAATATCATGAGTGAATCTTAAAATCATTATTGTGAGTGGAAGAAGCCACATACTGCTCATCCCTTAGTTAAAAAGGAGACTACCTACTGTATGGTTCTTCTTATATACAATTCTAGGAAAGGAAAACTGAGGAACAGCAACAGCTTTTAGTGGTTGCTTGTTGCCAGAGGTAGCTAAGGTTATGAGATGAAAGAATGGGGCAACAAAGGTACAAAAAGGTAATATTTTCTTGGGTGTATATTATGTGAAAATTAGCCAGTTTTTGTACTTTAAGTATGGAGAGTTTAATATATGTCAATTATACCTCAATAAAGTTGCTAAAAAAATGTAAAAGTCATAACCTTACTCAGCATTGTTATTCTTTTGTGCCTGTGCTGATGGAAAATTAGTTTGAATTAGATCCATGTGATGAAGATACTTCTGAAGATACCTATGGCCCTTCTTGATACTTGTTTTCTCTTGTTCGTATCCTCAGCTTTATTTATGAGGCATACCCATAAAAATCTTAACCCTAAGAAATACTGAGTTCCATGTTTGCTACCATCCCTTTCACCATCCTTCATCATATTCTTTATGCCATTGTCTGCAATTATTTGATGTTATTTTCTAACTCACCATCTACATCTCAGCTTTGATCAAGAATGAATCCCAACACAATGTTATATTTTAAGGTATTAACCCATTTATACGTATTCATATAGCTGTCAAGATTTTCTGTCGTGACGGTGACATTTGAATGACATAAACACCAACTCCAATGGGGTCATATAGTCTTACTTCATATACAAATGAGTTCAATGACACATCATATTTATAGTTCATAGGGCCATAAAGATAGATTTCAGTCTATAAATAGAATCCATTTAAAGCATATAGGGCTAATAGAGAATTGGACTGAAACTAAGTACTCTTGGGCTTAAGTTTCATTCTTTGAAAAACATGTACCCCAAAACAACTTACTTACTTAATTAATTCATTCATTCAACAGATAATTTTCAAATATCTTTCCTGGACTAGATATGGTTTCAGATTCTAGAACAACATATTAAATAAAAATTGATATAACCCCTATCCAAATTTTCTTAAATTAAAGCAAGGGATATAAACATTTACCAGATGATCATATTGTAAATTCTAATATTACATCTGGGATACTGCTGTAAAATAGATGTATTCTTTGTTATGAGTGTCTAACACAGAATTATTTGTCTTAGTGCTGTCAGGAAAGGATTTCCTGAGTAAGCACAGCTTGACCTGAAGTCTTGAAGAGGGGATGGAATTAACCAGACCAAGAAAGGGTGCAATAAATTTTTAGCCAAAGGGGACAGTTAGAAGGGACCTGACATATGCGTGGTCGTTAAGATGAATGTACAGTAAATACAGGACCTCCAGGTATACCCCTTACACGAACTAAGGGGTATAGTTAAGACTCTGTGGCCCTGCAGGAGAGATGAGCATTGAGATCCCGGGATAATCTCATAGAGCAGATCCAAACACCTACTTTCCACTACATTGATATTTGAAATAAATAGTATAAATTTATATTTTATCAGGCACTGAATTCAATGCTACTAGCATTAAACACTCTGGCTAATTCATGGGGATAGATGAGTTTATTTCAAAAGTCTTTCAAATGAAAAAAAATTCATGATCCAAATTTAGCATTTCTATATAAGATGGTCATATTCTCCATTGTCCTATGCATTTTATCAAACCTCTCAAAGTTGTAATTCTTTGATGGGTAATTACTACATTTTATCCATTTTTTTCACCTAATAAACAACTGAGTGAATAAGTCAATAAATGCTTGCTAACTTATCAATTGATCTTTTTTTGTCATGGGGAAATATTCTTTGTATACTACACTACACTGTTTTTCACTTGTAATTTTCAATGTTTGCTGAAAAAAGAAAAATTACATTTGTGTCCTTAAAAAATCATTTCCTGTGCTGAGAGTCTCTGAATGAATTTTAACCTATTTTTCTGAGGGTTTTAATGACAAAATCTGCAATTAAGATTACTTCCATAAAATGCTGAATGATTAATATTTTAATAATATTAAACTGCTTTTAGTAGATTGCTAATGGCATTGAAATCAGGATATAAACCAAAGCAGCTGGTCATAATCACTTTTGTTGAAAACATGCAGCTTTAAGTTACATATCTTCCAAATCAATTATAAAATTTTCTCAACCAAAGGTCTTAGGAAAAACACGAGTAAAATAGCTATAAATTCACAGCATAATTTCTATGTCTGAAGCTATATCAATAATTTGAAGATATGTAACCAATTTGTCTTCATTACATAAATATCTAGTTACTCATTTTTAAAAAAATACATCTTTTTTTCAGACTACCCAGATATTTCATGTATAATAAAAGAACCAAAGATATTAATTAACTGATTTTTGGTAATGTCATTTTCATTGAGAAATAAAACAGGTCCTATATTTTTAAAAATGAGGTAAAAATGCACATAAACAAATTTTACTGACACAACTATGCTTTTTAGTGTGCAGATCAGTAGTGTTATGTATATTCGCATTGTGGTGCAACCAATCTCCAGGACTCTTCATCTCACAAAACTTAAAACTACACCTGTGGAACAGCTCCTTATTCTTCTGTCCCCCAGTCCCTGGCAATGAGCATTCTGCTCTCTTGTCTCTATGAATATGGTGCTCGGTCTACCTCATACAAGGGGCATCCATACTGTGTTCATCTTTAGGACAAGCGCTGTTGGGGGGATGTCGTTACTCTGACTACTTTTGGCAATACTTCACCTTGGTTCACAGATGCATGTCAACAGCTTTAGAGCTTACCTTCTGTACCATAAAGATATTCCTTCTAAAAACTGTCCCCAAATCACATTTCCATGTCTCCTTTCTAGACAAAGGTGGCCATGGGCACAGATGTGGCTAATGAGCTATATAAATTAATATTGTTTGTCCTCTCAAAAGGGACCAACTCCATTAGCAAGTGCCTTTTAACCTTTAGCTTTCCCCTATTTTTCCCTTTTTTAACTTTTCTGATTTGGACACAGACAGGATACCTGGAGGTAGATCAGTCATCTTGTGACTAAAAGGTGATTAGTATGTAGACTAGGCTGAAAGTGCCTAAAGGAATCATGAAAATACAACTCACTATCTGCCTCTGGATTGCCTATTATGTGATAAAAATAAGACACTTTAAACACCACATCATTCCTCACCAACTTAACACTTTCGTTAGAAAGACTCATTTGGAATTGATTTTTTTTTGTGAGACACTTTTATTTTTTATTTTTTACATAAATTATAATTTCTCATTTTTCTGATTGTACATATTGTAGGATCACATTGGTCATGCAGTCACATTATGTACATGAGGTAAAAATATCTACTTCACTATTCCTATTCATACTTCGTCCCCTCTCTTCTCTCCCCTCTACCTAATATAGAGTACCTATTCTTCCCTAGCGGTTGTCTTTTTATTTTGAATTAGCATCTGCATATCAAAGAAAACATTAGGCCTTGAGTTGTTTGGATTTGACTTATTTCACTTAACATGATATTCTCCAACTCCATCCATTTACTAGCAAATGCCACTATTTCACTCTTCTTTAGAGCTGAGTAATATTCCATTGTGTGTGTGTGTGTGTGTGTGTGTGTGTGTGTGTATCACATTTTCTTCATCCATACACCTGCTGAAAGACACCTAGGCTGGTTCTATACTTTAGTTATTGAGAGCTGAGCTGCTATAAACATTCATGTGGCTACATCACTGTGGTATGCTGATTTTAATTCCTTTGAGTAAAAAGTGAGGAGCGGAATAGCTGGGTCAAATGGGATAGGGGAAGAATAATAACAGAATGAGACAAACATCATTACCCTATGTACATGTATTGATTATGTAAATGGTGTGACTCTACTTCATGTACAACCAGAGAAACAATTGTACTCCATTCGTGTAAGATGAATCAAAATAAATAAAATAAAATATATATGTATATAAAAAAGAAAGTTAAGATTAAAAAAGAACAAAATTTATATTCCAATAAAATAGAAAATAATGAAGATATTGACAAATTTCTACGGACAAAAGACCTACTACCTAAACTGAATCAGGAGGTCATACACAATTTAAACAGAATAATTCTGAGCAATGAAATAGAAAACCTCATCAAAAGCCTACCAATGAAGAAAAGCCCAGGACCAGATGGATTCTCAGCTGTGTTCTACAAGACCTTCAAAGAAGAATTAACACCAATACTCCTCAAATTATTCCATGAAATGGAAAAGGAGGGAACTCTTCCAGACTAATTCTATGAGGTTACTATCACCCTGATACCAAAACCAGACAAAGACACACCAAGGAAAGAAAATTTCAGACCAAAATCCCTAATGAACATAGATGCAAAAATTCTCAATAAAATTTTGGCAAATTGTAAACAAAAACATATTTAAAACTATGTTCCCTCCTCCTCTATGTCATGGAGTATTTTGAGGAGTATTGGAATGAGCTCTTCTTTGAAGGTCTTGTAGAACTCTGAGAATCCATCTGGTCCTGGACTTTTCTTTGTTGGTAAGATTTTGATGACTTCTTCTATTACATTGCTTGAAATTGATCTATTTAAGTTGTCTATGTCCTCCAGATTCAGTCTGGGTGGATCATATGCCTCTAGGAACCTGTTGATGTCTTCAAGATTTTCTATTTTGTTGGAGTATGGATTTTCAAAATAGTTTCTAATTATGTTTTGTATTTCAATAATGTCTATTGTGATATTTCCTTTTTCATTATGAATTTTAGTAATTTGATTTTTCTTTCTCCTCTTTGTGTGGCTAAGGGTTTATCAATTTTGTTTACTCTTTCAATGAACTAACTTTTTGTTTTGTCAATTTTTTGAATTGTTTCTTTTGTTTCAATTTTGTTGATTTCTGCTCTGATTTTAATTATTTCCTGTCTTCTTGTACTTTTGGTGATTATCTGCTCTTTTTCTAGGGCTTTGAGCTGTAATGTGAGGTCTTTTACTTGTTCACTTTTCATTCTTTTATTGAATGCACTCCATGTAATGAATTTTCTTGTTAGTACTGCTTTCATAGTGTTCCAGAGATTTAGATATGTTTTATCTTTGTTCTCATTTACCTTTAAGAATTTTTTGATTTCCCCCCAATGTCTTCTGTTATCCATGCATCATTCAATAGCATATTATTTAATCTCCAGGTGTTAGAGTAATTTCTGTTTTTTATTTTGTCGTTGATTTATAATTTCATTCCATTATGATCTGATAGAATGCAAGGTAGTATCTCTATCTTTTTGTATTTGCTAAAAGTGTCTTTGTGGCATAACATATAGTCTATTTTAGGGAAGGATCCATGAGCGGCTAAGAAGAAAGTGTATTTGCTTATTGATGGATGGAATATTCTATATATATCTGTTGAGTCTAAATTAGTGATTGTGTCATTGAGCTCTATGGTTTCTTTGTTCAGTTTTTTTTTTTTTTTTGGAAGATCTGTCCAATGGTGAGAGAGGTGTGTTAAAGTCACCTAGTATTATTGTGTTGTGATCTATTTGGTTCCTGGAATTGAGAAGGATTTGTTTGATGAACATGCATATGCCATTGTTTGGGGCATAAATATTTCTGATTATTATGTCTTGCTGATTTATGCTTCCCTGAAGCAGTTTGAAATGTCCTTCTTTATCCCTTCTAACTAATTTTGGCTTGAAGTCTCCTTTATCTGATATGATGATGGAAACCCCCACTTTTTTACTGAGTCCATGTGCATGGTACGTTTGTTCTCATCCTTTTGCATTTATTCTGTGGGTATTTTTTTCTATAAGATGTGTCTCTTGGAGGCAGCATATTGTTGGATCTTTCTTTTTTAATCCATTCTGCCAGTCTCTATCTTTTGATTGATGAGTTTAGGCCATTAACATTCAGGATTATTATTGAGGTATGATTTGCATTCCTGGTCATTTTGGCTTATTTTTGGTTTTTGACTTGATTTGGTTTCTCCTTTATTTGGCTATTTCTTTAGGGTAGTTCCTCCCTATGCTGACTAATATTGTTGTTTTTCATTTCTTCCTCATGGAATATTTTGCTGAGAATGTTCTGTAGTGCTGGCTTTCTATTTGTAAATTCTTTTAGCTTTTGTTTATCATGGAAAGATTGTATTTCATCTTCAAATCTGAAGGTAAGTTTTGCTGGATATAAGATTCTTGGTTGGCATCCATTTTCTTTCAGTACTTGAAATATGTTGTTCCAGGTCCCTCTAGCTTTTAGATTCTGGGTTGAGAAATCTGCTGATAACCATATTTCCTGCTGAATGTAATCTAATTTTTTTCTCTTGCAGCCTTTAAAATTCTATCTTTATTTTGTATGTTAGGAACTTTCTTTATAATATGACTTGGTGTTGATATGTTTAGTTTTGTATATTTGGTGTCCTGTAAGCCTCTTGTATTTGATTTTCCATTTTATTCTTCAGATTTGGGAAATTTTCTGAGATTATTTCATTGAATAGATTATCCATTCCTTTGGTTTGTATCTCTGTGCCTTCCTCAATCCCAATAATTCTTAAATTTGGTCTTTTCATGATATCGTATAATTCTTGTATGTTCTGTTCATGAATTCTTACCATCTTTGTTTGGTTAACTTTGTTTCAGGATTAAATATTTTGTCTTCAGTGTCTGAGGTTCTGTCTTCAAGGTGATCTAGCCTGTTGGTTATGCTTTCTATTGAGTTTTTAATTTGGTTTATTGTTTCCTTCATTACAAGGATTTCTGTTTTTT
This sequence comes from Glaucomys volans, assembly GCA_020662805.1. NCBI lineage: Eukaryota > Metazoa > Chordata > Mammalia > Rodentia > Sciuridae > Glaucomys > Glaucomys volans. The sequence continues at coordinate 1,032,281 of JAJEJO010002337.1, forward strand.
GTTTTCAGAATCTCTATCTCTTTATTAAAATGATCTTTTACTTCCTGCGTTTGTTCTTTTAATTGTCGTATGGTGTGATCATTCAATGCCTGCATTTGCTCTCTTAATTTATCATTTGCTTCTCTGATCATTTTAATTATGTGCATTCTGAATTTCCTTTCTGACATTTCTTCTGCCTTGTTCTCATTGGATTCCTTTGATGTAGCTTCTAGGTTTGTTTGGGACACTTTCTTCCCCTGTTTTCTCATGTTGTTCATGTATCTTCCCCTCTAACAGTTGAGAATCTGAGTTTTGCAGTTTTCCCCCTATAGATTTATGGTGTCCCTGCAGGTTTCCAGTACCTCACATGGGTGCTCTGGGCTGGCCTCCCAGGTGCAGAAGTCTCATGCGTCTGTGCTGTGCCGTCCTCCCTAGCAAGGATATCTCAAGCATCTGTGCTGGACTCAGCCTGATGTCTTTCTCTGGGCCTGCCTCCCCTGCCTGGAATTCTTGTGGGGCTTTGCTGGGCTGGGTAGGGCAGAACCTAGGCCTCTGGTCTGGCCGCCCCTGTGCAGAAGATGCTTGCGGGTGTTCTGGGCTGGCCTCCTAGGCATGGAAGTCTCACAGATCTGCTGGAATATAAATTTTCAAAATAGTTTCTAATTATTTTTTGTGTTTCAGTTGTGTCCATTGTGATATTTTCTTTTTTCATCATGTATTTTGGTATTTGGGGTTTTCTCTCTTTTTCTCTCTGTTAGTGTGAAGTTTATCATTTTTATTGATTTAGGGGTTCAATTTTATTAATTTTTTCAAATAAACAACTTTTTGTTTTATTAGTTTTTTCAATTGTTTCCTTTGTTTCAACTTCATTAATTTCAGTTTTTGGTGTTGATTTTTTTCTTTTTCTAGGGTTTTGAGATATAATGTTAGGTCATTTAATTGTTGACTTTTTATTCTTTTAATAAATGAGCTCAATGCAATGAACTTTCCTCTTAGCACTGCCTTCATAGTGTCTCATAGATTTTGGTATGTTTTATCAGTATTCTCATTTACCTGTAAGTATTTTTTAAATTTCATTCTTGATTTCTTTTACTATCCATTTGTCATTCAATAGTGTATTATTTAGTTTCCTTGTGTTACAGTAGTTATTTTTTATTTCATCATTGATTTCTAATTTCAGTCCATTATGATCGGATGGTATGTAATGAAGTATTTCCATATTTACTATGAAAAGGCATAAGATACGGTCTATTTTAGAGAAGGATCCATGTGCTGCTGAGAAAATAAGTGTACTCGCTCATTGATGGATATTCTATATATGCCTGTTAAATTTAAATTATAGATTGTATTATTTAATTCTATATTTTCTTTATTTAGTTTTTTTTGGAAGGTCTGTCCAGTAGTGAGAGAGGTATGTTAAAGTCACCCAGTATTATTGTGTTGTGGTCTATTTGACTCTTGAAATTGAGAAGGATTTGTTTGATGTACATGGATTTTGGGGGGCATAAATACTTACAATTGTTATGTCTTGCTGATGTATAATTCTCTTCAGTAGAATGAAATATCCTTCTTTGCCCTTTTGAGTAACTTTGGCTTGAAGTCTACTTTATTTGATATGAGGATGGAAACCCCTGCTTGTTTATGCAATCCATAGGAGTGATAAGATTTTTCTATCCCTTTAACTTTGGTCTGTTGATGTCTTTGCCCATGAGGTAAGTCTCTTGGAGACAGCATATTGTTGAGTCTGGTTTTTTAATCCAAACTGTCAGTCTAAGTCTTTTTATTGATGAGTTTAAGCCATTAACATTCAAGGTTACTATTGAGATATGATTTGTATTCCTGGTCATTTTGGTTTATTTCTGGTTTTTAATTTGATTTAGTTTCTCCTTTGATTGATTATTCCTTTAGTGTAGTTTCTCCCTTTCCTGGTTGTCACTTTTTTTCACTTTGTCCTCATGGAATATTTTGTTGAGACTCTTCTGTAGTCAAGGCTTTCTAATTGTGAATTCTTTTGTCTTTTGTTTATCAAGGAAGGTTTTTACTTCATCTTCAAATCTGAAACCTAATCTTGCCTGATATAGAATTCTTGGTTGGCATCCATTTTCTTTCAGAGCTTGAAATATGTTGTTCCATGAGCTCCTAGCTTTGAGGATCTGGGTTGAGAAATCAGTTGAAATATGCATTGGTTTCCCCCTATACATATTTTGCTTTATTTCTCTCACAGCATTTATGATTTTATTCTGTATTCCATATTTTAGTCATTCAGATTATATTGTGTCTTGGTGTGGGTCTGCTGTAATTTTGTACAGTTGGGATTCTGTAAGTCTCTTGTAGTTGATTTTCCATCTCATTCTTTAAGTTTGGAAAATTTTCTGATATTATATCATTTAAAAGATTATGCATTCCTTTGGTTTGTATCTCTGCTCCTTCATATATCCCTGTAACTCTTAAATTTGGTCCATAATTTTGGAAGTTCTATTCATGGGTTCTACCATCTTCTCTGCATGGCCAACTGTATTTTCAATATTAAATATTTTGTCTTCAATGCGTGAGCTCCTGTCTTCTAAATGGTCTAGTCTATTGGTGAAGCTTTCCATTGAATTTGTGATTTGGTTTATTGATTCTTTCATTTTGAGAATTTCTGCTTGTTTTTTTTCATAACCTCTAACTCTTTATTGAAGTGATCTTTCACTTCCTGTATTTTCTTTTTGATTTCACTTTTTATATCATCTTTTACTTCACAGATCAGTTTAACTATGTACGCTTTCAACTCATTTTCAAACATTTTTTCTACTGTGTTGTCAGTGGATTCTCTTATTCGGGCATCCTGGCTTGTTTGGGGCACTTTGTTACCCTGTTTTTTCATGTTGCTTGTGCGTTTTCCCGTCTAGTTGTATGCATCTGAGGCAATACAGATTCTACCCTATAGACCTATATTGTCCCTGAAGATTTCCATTATCCCACCTTCAAAAGGGAGACCAGTATCAACAGCACCTGGTGGAAACAATATACAGCCTTAAATCTAATAGTTCCCACCAAGGTGTCTACTGCTTTCTTGTTACAAACAGAAATGATGAGTTCAATCACTGTCTACAATATAAATGGAACATTTGCATAAAGGGGTTACAAATTCAAGTGGTGGAAAAAGTGAGAACATAAATAGTGTTGGATGTGATATTCATGAGAAAGAAAGAAAGAGAGAAGCTGGAAGTAAATAACCACAGGAAGAGTAGAAGAAGAACCAACAGAGATTCGTCATTAGGTGGAGAAAAGGCAGAGAAGGAATCCAGGAAAAATCACAAGTGAGAAGAATACATACAAAACAGAAAAAGATTAAATATATAAGAATATAAACAGAACTGCAAAACACCATGCATATACGACCATCCTCAACAAAGTGATGCATGAAAATACCTTGCTCAAAATATAGAGGAGAAAGATGTTAGAGAGGAAAAAAATAAAAATAAAATAAATCACAAATGAAAATTGAACAATTGTCTCTGTTGGCATTCAAAAATTTCTCAGTTTTGCTCAGACTTTTCACAAGATTGCCTGGCCCAGACAGGCCCTGACAGACCCATTCACTATCCCACCAATCTGGCCTTCAGATATCCTGGGTTTGGCCAAGTTGCAGTCCCAAGATCTCAATGCCTCTGGAATTTGGAGAGAGACCAGCAGGGATGAACAATCCTGAGAAACAGCAAGTAGGTGGCAGCCACCAGCACTCCCAGGAGGGAGACCCCAGACCTAGCCAAACCCATAGGCACCCCAACACTGAACCTCAAGGTCCTGGCTGGCATCCCCAGACAGGGTTGGCTGTACCTCAAGATGGCTGATGGCAGCAAACCTGCTAGCACCCCAACCCCCCAGGTTCTGGCTGGCATCTCAAGATGGATGTGACTGTGTGCAACCAAACCTGGAGTCTCCCTGGCAGCGGACCTCTGGGTGGTGGTGGATGCAGTAGTGGGGGTGGTCAGTGGCTGCCCACAGTGGGTCAGGGTAGCTTCACTGGGTCAGTGAGGTTGGAGGCAGGTGAAGTGTTAGTGGTGGTGGTGGCAGGAGGGACGGCTGTGGCTGCAGCTGCAGCAGCACCCAGAGAGAAGGCCTCCAGGTGACCTGTGGTGGGGTGGTTGGCAGCAGCAGTGTGGGCAGCAGTGGTGTGGGTGGCAACAGCAGCGTCACCAGTAGCAGTGTAGACAGCAGCCATGCCCAGAAAAAAGACCTCAGAGAAGTGGCAGCTATGTCTGCAGCAGCAGCATCTGCCCGGAATTGATTCTTCAAATAGTATCTCTTATATTAAAATCATGCCTTCAATAATTTCAGTTGTACAAATACACACATGTATATAGTTCCAGACTTGCAAGGGTTCGACTTACAAATCATTCTTTTTAAGTTTTGCAGTGGTATGAGAGTGGTGTACATTCAGTAGAAACTGCACATTTCGAATTTGTATGTGGGGAGGTTAACTGTATGTGGGGAGACTCCTCTCCTGGTGCTGTGAGTGGAAGTGAGCCTCAGCTTCCAGTTGGGAATGCTACTCTAAGGGTAAACAGCTATTGCTCTACAGGGTACTGGGGTGCTGAGTTTTGATGTTCCATTGGTAAGGTGTGTTAACTACATATTCAACTTACTGTATTTTCAACTTATATTCAGTTTATGGGGATGTAACTCATCATAAGCTGAGGAGCATCTGTACAATCATCATCATTCATAAGTAGCTGAATGTGTAGCTATATGCATATTTCTCAGGTTAGAAATTTTAGTTGTCAACAGAGTGAAAGCAGGAATAATGGGACTCAAGCAAAAGCATCTTGTATGTATAATCAAATTTCAGGGAATATGTTCCTTTGAAAGGAAGAAAAGCACAGAAAATAATATGGCATACTAGATCTTTTTTCAAGAAAAGCAAACTAAATTGTAATCTAATGTTAGGAAGACTTGTCAGGCGGTATATAGATCTATATGACAAGTTTCTTCTTCGTACGAGGAAACTTCAAAAGGTTTAGGAGCTTTGTGTAACTTCTGAACTCCACCTCTTTATAAATTCAAATAGAATCAACATTTGTTTGGAATCACTGATAGCTATGCAAGACATTATACTAGCTACTAGAGGAATAAAGGAGAGCTGAGTCTCAATTGATACAATCATATTACTTACAATCTATTCTAAAATTATAAGTAAAGCAAAAAATGTCATTTGGTAAGTTATTTGAGCACAAGATTCATATAGGATTATTTAAAATTTTCACATATCTAATGTGTAGCTTGCATTCAACAACTGATTGTCATTAAACATTGATGTATATATATATAACATAATAAAGTTTAGAACAAACTGTTCCAGGAAAGCAGAGTAGGGAGCAATTTATTTTGCCTATGGATCAAGGATTACTGATATTTGAATTGTTTGGAAGAATTGTTTGGAATGACATTGACAATTAGAGAACTTCTTGCTGGGAATGTGGAAAATTTTTGAAGGGCATTTCAGACATGAGTGAAATGACAAAGGTATTTAAAAATAAATGATACATTCTAAGAGTGCCAATTAATCCACTGGGATTAGGGATCAAGGTACACTGAGACATGAGAATTTAATGATTGAAACTATTTCATATTAGATTGTGATTCCTCTGCAAAGAGGATGGGTGTTAGTCTTTAAGCATGGGAAATTATTAACATTTCTTTAAATAGAAGAGTGACTCAATCCTGCTTGGACTTTGAAACATGATCTTGAGCATTAGGATGTGCAGGGGCTGATCATCTAGGAGGCCTCGGAAATTGTCTAGAAGAAAGCTGTTGAGGGTTTGGTTTAAGGTTCTCTTGTTAAAATAAAGAAAAAAATGTGAAAATATCAAGCAATGATGCTTCAGATCCTACGATAAAAGATCCGTTGTGGTGAGAATGGAAGGGTGTATTTGAAGAAAGGAATAAGGCACTTAAGCTGTGTTGCCAGAAAGATGAAAAATCAAGATACCATAAGTTTAAAGAATACAAGAGGAGGTAAAAATGCAGAAGAGAAAATTGTGAGTTCAGTTCTAGCTGTGTAACTTCTGAGATGTCAGTCATATATCTGCATATTTATGCTTGGTAGAGAGGCTTGCTCTACTTTGCTTGCTTTTAGAAATTCCAAATTGGATAAGATTATTAATAATCTCTATATTTTTAGAAGATGCAATTTCTAATAATAACCATATGATAATAATGTTGTCTCAATAATACCTTGCAAATACATAATAATTATAAACATTTTTATATTCATGTTTCCACTTAATTCTCACAATACTTTTGTCAGATCACTGGGGAAAGAGTAATTTCTCCAGGTTTTTAGAGGCATTAACAAAGAGTGAGAGAAACAGTTATTTATATAATGACAAATAACCATATGATGAGGTTGCACTGTAACCCTAGTCTTTTGAATCCTACTTCAGAGCTCTATTTAATTTACTATATGACCTTATGAACAAAAAGAAAAGCAAAAATTGCACAAACTCACTTTGTTAATAGCAATAATATATCATAAAATATACAAAGTAATATTTTGGGAAGTTCATTATTTTATGTGTAAATGTGTGAGATTACATGTATAAAATACATATGTGTTTGAATATGCATGTGTAAGTACATAAAACAGATATATATATGTGTGTATATATATATGCATATATATATTTCTTCATTTATTTCAACCACAACAATACATTGTCAGAGACTAAATGCAAGGCAGAAATGAAAATCTGCTTAAAATTGATATAGATATTAAGAGATTTGTAATAATGCAAAACAATAATCTTTCCACATCTTTTATTTTGAAAAATATACTTTTAATTTACTTTATTAATGTTATCTAAAATTAATGATGTACTAGTCAATTTTTCATCACTGTGACCAATAGACCTGACATAATATGGAGGAAGAAAGATTTATTTTGGCTCATGATTTCAGAGTTTAAAGTTCATGTTTGGCTGGTTCTATTGCTTTTGGCCCGAGGTGAGGCAGAACACCATGGGGAAGGGCATGGTGGAAGAAAGCTCCTTAGCTCATGGCATTCAGGAAATAGAGAGAATGAGGAGGTGGGGAGGAAGGAATGGGGACAAAATATACCCTTCCAGGGCACATCCCTAGTGACCTACCTCCTCCAGCTAGACTCACTCCTAAAGTTGCCACCACCTCCCAATCATCTAGTCAAATTATTGATCCATCAAATGTATTAATCTACTGATAGAGTTAGAACCATCATGATCCAATTATTTCCGAAAAATATCACATTGGACCTTACTTGGGAGATATTCTAGATCTAAACCATAACAAAATGATAAATATTTTTAGTTTATCAGTTTTGATTTCAAGTACAGACAATATCAAAAGTAAAACTCAAAGATGTTCTCAATTTTGAAGCATGCAAAGAGTTTCCTGATACAAAAACATATCAGAACTGTTATTCCAAACTATCAGGTATTTTGTATGTACCAACTGCTTTTAACTCTAGTGAGATAATAGAGTATGAGCTATGGGCATATAAGTTACTGGTGGCCAAACCCCATCACCACCACTGACAAAATCTAACCATGTTATTTAATTTTATTTCATCATCAGCGCAATGTGATAAGATACCTGTAATGAACCCAAAAGCTATGCCCTGTTCTACTAAGAGCAGAGTGGTGGAAATAGTCCAGATATAAGTAATGGAGGGTGCACAGTGGGTAAAGAAAATAAGTAGCCAAGCTTGCTAAAAATCATATTGCTCTTTATTATCATCATATGCCAGCAATTCTAAACAATGTCAGTGATAAAATACTCATTTCTCAAAACAACTTTTATTGGACTGAGTTCTAAGCAATGGCTCACACTCGGGTGTACAGATTTAGAGTTGTTCCAGTCATCCAGACAATTGTGTAGTGCTTAACTTGCTGAAGAGCCCTCCTGGCTTTGAGCTCCCTATGGGATCAGTAGCTAAAGCCTGTTTCAACTGCATCATAGGCTATCCTCTCTTCCTGCTCCTTTGCTGTTCTTTTCTTGCCATACAGAAGTTATCCATGAGAACACAGTTCCATAAGCCTCATGCATGTAAAATTGTCTGAGAATTTGTTTCCTAAGAAATCTATGTAACACAAGTAACTAACTACTCCATGATTATGCAATGGGGAGTTTCAGCACAAGAGATGAAATGCTGGCATGCCTGATTGCAGTACACTTGAGGCTACTTTGCTACTCCTTAGTATCTCTAATTTGTAACCCTCAGGTACATGAGGTAGGTCATCTGGATTTTCCCCTCCGGCCTGGAGTCCAACCAAGAGTTTTGACACTTGATGTTTAAGAGGACAGTTGTAATCTATACTTGGAGTAAGTGGCCAAGAAAAATTTTGAATGGCATATTTTCCTTTCTGCAAAAATTCTGAAATAGACACAGAGAAAGAGATCGGAATCTTGCTTGGAGGGTAAACACCCTTCATTCACTTCATCAGCAGAGCACCTTTCCTCAATTTCCCTTTTTAAGCTGTTTTCTACATGACAACTACCAGATCCAGGCTCATTTCCTAGAGAAGACAAAAGACACCATGCTCTTCTAGACCCTGGCAGTCAATCAAGTCATCAGCTAGGCCTTTACAAGGCCTCAGGCAGAATTCCTGCTTTATTTAACTTGGTCAATGCAAACCATTTCCTAATATATAAGGAGAAAGGACTTGGGGTTTGTACTTTCACTTTCATAAAACCATGGAACCACTCCCCAACAGCCCTCTCTCATTTTATTTTCATTTTCCTTATAGCACATGCCACTATCTAGTTTTCAGATTTACTGTTGATGTGTTTATTGCCTTTCTTGCTCCTTCAATGTAAGCTTTATATGTGTAAGTATTCCATCTTCTTTAAACCACTACAACATGACACATGACGAGTGCTCATTTAATGCTTTTTAACGAATGCACATCCTGGCAAAAGAGGGGTAAGCTGTATGGCAGAGTGAATCTACATTCAGAGAAGCTGGTTAGAAGTTTGGAACTAAAGCTTTGCTTTCTCACTTATTTTTCAATCTTCAAATTTTGAAGAAAATTTGTTGCTTATGCTTTACCAGGCACTGTCCTAGATACCAGATTTGAGAGACAAATGAAATGAATATAATCCATGTCCTGAGAACCTCAAAAAATATAGACCAGTATAGTCTGTAAGTCATATTTGTGCTAAATTATTAGGATATCAGAGTAAATTTTAGTAGCTAATACATAATTTTAAGTAACACTGGATTATATGGTAAAGATTGATGTGTATTGGATGATTGCAATGTGATGGCTATTAAAATTTCTAAAATGTTGAACATTTTTTCATAAATCTGTTGACTGCTTGTAGATCTTCCTTTGCAAAGTGGCTGTTCATTTCCTTGGCCCATTTATTGATTGAGTTATTAGTATTCTTGGAGTAAAGATTTTTGAGTACTTTGTAGATTCTGGAGATTAGTGCTCTATCTGAAGTGTGTGTGGCAAAGATTTTCTCCCACTTGAAGGCTCTCTCTTCACATTGCTGATTGTTTCCTTTGCTGTGAAAAAGTTTTTTAGCTTGATTCTATCCCAATCATTGATTCCTGCTTCTATTTCTTGTGCTTTGGGAGTCATGTTAAGGAAATCTGGTCCTAGGCCAACATGATGAAGATTTGGACCTATTTTCTCTTCTATTAGGTGCAGGACCTCTGGTCTAATTTCTAGGTCCTTGATCCATTTTGAGTTGAGTTTTGTACAGGGTGGGAGATATGGGTTTAGTTTCATTTGGCTGCATATGGATTTCCAGTTTTCCCAGCACCATTTGTTGAAGAGGCTGTCTTTTCTCCATTGTATATTTTTGGCTCTGTGTAATACAGGGATACCTGTATTTATGTGGGTTTGTCTCTGTGTTCTCTATTCTGTACCATTGATCTACCTGTCTATTTTGGTGCCAATACCATGCTGTTTTTGTTACTATTGCTCTGTAGTATAGCTGAAGGTCTGGTATTGTGATAACCCCTGCTTCCCTCTTCTTGCTAAGGATTGCTTTAGCTATTCTGGGTCTCCCAATGAATTTCATGATTGCTTGCTCTATTTCTATGAGGTCTGTCATTGGGATTTTAATTGGAATTGCATTGAATTTGTATAGTGCTTTTGGTAGTAGGCCCATTTTGACAATATTAATTCTGCCTACCCAAGAACATGGGAGATCTTTCCATCTTCTCAGACTTTCTTTAAATTCTTTCTTTAGTGTTCTGTGAGAAATACAAATCAAAACCACCTTAAGATTTCATCTTACTCCAATTAGAATGTCCTTTATTAAGAATACAGGCAACAACAGGTGTTGGCGAGGATGTGGGGAAAAGTGTACACTCATACATTGCTGGTGGGATTGCAAGTTGGTGCAGCCACTCTGGAAAGCAGTATGGAGATTCCTTAGAAAACTTGGAATGGATTCACCATTTGACCCAGGTATCTCACTCCTTGGCCTTTACCCAAAGGATTTAAAAATCAGATTACTACGGTGATGCAGCCATATCAATGTTTATAGCTGCATAATGCGGGGTGGAAGGGAGGCAAAAATGGAGGAAGGATAGATAGCATAGAGGGAAGGGAGAGGTAGGGTTGGGGTTGGGGGGTAATAATAATAACAGAATGAGACAGACATCGTTGCCTTGTGTACATTTATGAATGCATAGATGGTGTGACTCTACTTTGTGTACAACCAGAGAAACAACAGCTGTACTCCACTGGCGTAAAATTAATCAAAATAAATAAATTAAAAAATTCTAAAATGTATTAAATTTTAATTCTGAAACATAATTTGTGACATAGGTATTATTATTCTCATTTTTTTCAAATGAAAATAAACATTTACTCAATACATGTACAATCATAAGGACACTGAAATTTTTATGGAATAATGTTCATATGAACTTTATTCATAAAAACTGAAAAGCAGAAAAAGCCTAGGATTATTGAGAAAAGAGAAACACTGCAATGGTCTTACCATGAAATGCTATCTAGTAAAAAAATGACCCACTGGTACATGAACGATGAATGACTCTCAAAAACATTATTTACAATGAAAGAAGGCAGACACTAAATATTGCATATGGTGCGATTCCATATGAGTCAAGTTCTAGACGAGGCTAAACTAATCTATGATGAAAATAGAAAATAATGTCCATGTAAGACCAGGTGAGAGGATTGGCCATGAAAAGACCTTAGGGGTGTCAGATTCAGTGTTAGGATATCTTAATTCGTCGTCTGTTATACTAATGTATTATCAAGAGAAATACTTAAAAAGTACATTTGAGTGTAGGTAAATGTTACCTGAAATAAAAATAAGCAAATATTGAGCTTCAATAAATGATGCACATACTGAGTATTTCAGTGCAAATTGCACTAATTTTGCAATTTATTTTGAGCTGCATTAAGGAATAAGATGGACCTATGGCTGGTAGAAGAATGGATGGATAGATATGTTTTCATTGTACAATTATCTCAACTTGTCCATGCATTTGGATACTTTTATAATAAAATCTTAGAAAAAGCAAGGCTATTTTAAGTCCTCTAATATTAGAATTCTTGCAGAAATTCTGCTTTGTGCCTCCCTCCTCACTCTCTCAGGCAGAATCAATCCAATGCTCCTCTCCACATCTAAGAGACATAGGGAATTAGGATAGTAAGTAAGAATTATTTGGATCTTTCTACCAGTATATATTTATTGTTAAAATATGTTACCAACATGATGAATCAATGTTGTTCTTTTATGAATTATTTATAAGACAGTCCTGCTGTGGCTAGTTAGTGATCTGCCCTGTATCTGAGTTAGTTATATTAATGTCTTTATTGTTGCTAGGCTATATACTTGGAGGCCAGGGGTTATTTGTATTTATTTTTCCTTCTGTTTCCAATGTTTAGCATGAAGCCTGTACACAACTGGCGCCCCAAATCCTATGATAAACAGAATTGAATTCTGGACCTTACTATCCACTTTTATGCTTCTAATTGTCACTCGTTTTCCTTTCTTCACAAATATGTTCTTCTGTTCAGCTTTCCTAATCATCTATGATCCTTTATGAATATTAAGAAAACAGATCTGTCTCTATCTTGATTAAAACACTAACTCTTTTTTTTATGGCTGGAACTCTTGACAGATTATTTTCAAATTACATATGATATGGTTCCATGTGAGAAATAATAGATGTTTGTGTCTGTTGTGATAAAACATTTTCATAAGTTCTTACCTAAATGTAAAGTACTTTACCTTCTGACATATTATTTTAGATTGAATATTATTTTAGATTGAATATTTGGAATAGTGCCTCTTCAAATCCTGGTTATTGTATGATCTTGAGGACCTCATTGCAGAGGCAGCCAACAACACATCCCAGGGTGGCTGATGAATGCTCTTGAAGTCGTCCTTGAGATAATCTTCAATCTCAGCTGTGGTGGGCTCATGAAATAACTTACAAAAGATTAAGTAATTCAAGTGTGTAAATGATTGTGCTTATCATAGTGACAACAAGAAGGATCTTATAATCTATGATGACAAATCTTGGTAAAGTAAGAAAGGGTGGAAGAAAAAAATAGAACTTAATTCTCTGTAGGATTAAATCCAAGTATGTTAATTATATCCACATTTCTCCCATTGAGGATCATGTCTAGAATATAAAAAATCATGGAACATGACTCTGGCCTTGAGGATCATACTTCAGTGCCTGAGATGAAAATAGTCACTCTGTGGAATAAGAAAAGACAGAAAAGACTTTTCTGTTTGACTCACCTACAATTTTCACAGAAAACATCAACTTTTCATTAGTTGAATGTTTAAAGATATTTTCTTTTTTTTAATTTTTATTTAATTTTTTGACTCATTGAACACAAATGGAGTACAGCTATCGTTTCTCTGGTTGTACACAAAGTAGAGTCACCCCATCTGTGCATTCATACATGTACACAGGGCAATGATGTCTGTCATACATACTGTTATTATTCTTAGCCCCCAACCTCAACCCCACCCCTCCCTTCCCTCTATGCTCTCTATCCTTTCTCCATTCTTGCCACCATTCCACCCCACATTATGCATCATCATTCACTTATCAGAGAGAACATTTGGCCTTTGGATTTTTGGGATTGGCTAATCACACTTAGCATAATAGTCTCCAACATCATCCATTTACCTACAAATGCCATAATTTTAATCTTCTTTATGGCTGAGTAATATTCCATTGTGTATATACACCACAGTTTCTTTATCAATTCATCTATTGAAGGACATCTAGGTTGGTTCCACAATCTAACTATTATGAATTGAGCAGCTATGAACATTGATGTGGCTGCATCACTATAGTAATCTGATTTTAAGTCCTTTGGGTATAGGCCAAGGAGTGGGATAGCAGGGTCAAATGGTGGATCCATTCCAAGTTTTCTAAGGAATCTCCACACTGCTTTCCAGAGTGGCTGCACCAACTTGCACTCCCACCAGCAATATATGAGTGTACCCTTTTCCCCACATCCTCGCCAACACCTGTTGTTGCCTGTGTTCTTAATAAAAGACATTCTAATTGGGGTAAGATGAAATCTTAAGGTGGTTTTGATTTGCATTTCTCCTTATAACAAGGGATGTTGAACATTTTTTCATAAATCTGTTGATTGCTTGTAGATCTTCCTCTGTAAAGTGTCTGTTCATTTTCCTTGGCCCATTTATTGATTGGGTTATTAGTATTCTCGGTGCAAAGATTTTTGAGTACTTTGTAGATTCTGGAGATCAGTGCTCTATCTGAGGTGTGTGTGGCAAAGATTTTCTCCCACTCTGAAGACTCTCTCTTCACATTGCTGATTGTTTCCTTTGCTGAGAAAAAGCTTTTTTAGTTTGACTCTATCCCAATCATTGATTCCTGCTTTTATTTCTTGCGCTTTGGGAGTCATGTTAAGGAAAACTTGTCCTGGGCAACGTGATGGTGATGAAGATTTGGACCTATTTTCTCTTCTATTAGGTGCAGGGTCTCTGGTCTAATTTCTAGGTCATTGATCCATTTTGAGTTGAGTTTTGTACAGGGTGACAGATAATGGGTTTAGTTTCATTTTGCTGCATATGAATTTCCAATTTTCCCAGCACCATTTGTTGAAGAGGCTGTCTTTTCTCCAATGTATGTTTTTGGCTCTGTGTAAAACAGGGATACCTGTATTTACGTGGGTTTGTCTCTGTGTCCTCTGTTCTGTACCATTGATCTACCTGTCTATTTTGGTGCCAATACCATGCTGTTTTTGTTACTATTGCTCTGTAGTATAGCTGAAGGTCTGGTATTGTGATACCCCCTGCTTCCCTCTTCTTGCTAAGGATTGCTTTAGCTATTCTGGGTCTCCCAATGAATTTCATGATTGCTTGCTCTATTTCTATGAGGTCTGTCATTGGGATTTTAATTGGAATTGCATTGAATTTGTATAGCACTTTTGGAAGTATGGCCATGTTGACAATATTAATTCTGCCTATCCAAGAACATGGGAGATCTTTCCATCTTCCCAGATTCTCTTTCACTTCTTTCTTTAGTGTTCTGTAGTTCTCATTGTAGAGGTCTTTCACTTCTTTTGTTAGATTGATTCCAAGTATTTTATTTTTTTGAGGTTATTGTGAATGGGGTAGTTTTCCTAATTTCTTTCTCAGAGGATGCATAACTTATGAATAAATTTGCATTAGATTTAGGAAAATTAATTTTATATCCTGCTACTTTACTGAATTCATTTATGAGTTCCAGAAGTTTTCTGGTGGAATTCTTAGGTTCTTCTAAATAGAGAATCATGTCATCAGCAAGTAGGGATAGTTTGAGCTCTTCTTTTCCTATTCGGATTCCTCTAATTTCTTTGGTCTGTCTAATTGCTCTGGCTAGAGTTTCAAGGACCATGTTGAATAGTAGTAGCAAAAGAGGGCATCCCTGCATTGTTCCAGTTCTCAGGGGGAATGCTTTCAATTTTTCTCCATTTAGAATGATGTTAGCTGTGGGCTTAGCATAGATAGCCTTTACAATGTTAAGGAATGTCCCCACTATCCCTATTCTTTCTAGTGTTTTGAGCATGAAGGGGTGCTGTATTTTATCAAATGCTTTCTCTGCATCTATTGAAATAATCATGTGGTTCTTGACTTTAAGTCTGTTGATGTGATGAATTACATTTATTGGTTTCTGGATGTTGAACCAACATTGCATCCCCGGGATGAAACCCACTTGATCATGGTGCACTATTTTTTTAATATGCTTTTGTATACGATTCGCTAAATTTTGTTAAGAATTTTTGCATCTATGTTCATTAGGGATATTGGTCTGAAATTTTCTTTCCTCGATGTGTCCTTCTCTGGTTTTGGTATCAGGGTGATATTAGCTTCATAGAATGAGTTTGGAAGGGTTCCCTCCTCCTCTATTTCATGAAATACTTTGAGGAATATTGGAATGAGCTCTTCTTTGAAGGTCTTGTAGAACTCGGCTGTGAATCCATCTGGTCCTGGACTTTTCTTTGTTGGTAGGCTTTTGATGACTTCTTCTATTTCATTGCTTGAAATTGATCTACTTAAGTTGTGCATGTTCTCCAGATTCAGTTTGGGTGGCTCATATGCCTCTAGGAACCTGTTGATGTCTTCCAGGTTTTCTATTTTGTTGGAGTATAAATTTTCAAAGTAATTTCTTATTATGTTTTGAATTTCAATTGTGTCTGTTGTAATATTTCCATTTCCATCATGAATTTTAGTAATTTGGAGTTTCTCTCTCCTTCTCTTCATTAGCGTGGCTAAGGGTTTATCAATTTTGTTTATTTTTTCAAAGAACCTACTTTTTGTTTTGTCAATTTTTTGAATTGTTTCTTTTGTTTCAATTTCATTGATTTCAGCTCTGATTTTGATTATTTCCTGTCTTCTACTACTTTTGGTGATGGTCTGTTCCTCTTTTTCTAGGGCTTTGAGCTGTAATGTGAGGTCATTGATTTGTTGACTTTTCATTCTTTTATTAAATGCACTCCCTGCAATGAATTTTCCTCTTAGCACTGCTTTCATAGTATCCAGGAGATTTTGATATGTTGTATTTTTGTTCTCGTTGACCTCTAAGAGTCTTTTAATTTCCCCCCTAATGTCTTCTGTTATCCATGTATCATTCAATAGCATATTATTTAATCTCCAGGTCTTGGAGTAGTTTCTGTTTTTAACTTTATCATTGATATCTAATTTCATTCCATTATGATCTGATAGTATACAAGGTAGTATCTCTATGTTTTTGTAGTTTCTAAGAGTAGCTTTGTGGCATAACATATGGTCTATTTTAGAGAAGGAACCATGAGCTGATGAGAAGAAAATGTATTCGCTTTTTGATGGATGGAATATTCTATATATGTCTGCTAAGTCCAAATTAGCGATTATGTCATTGAGTCCTATGGTTTCTTTGTTCAATTTTTGCTTGGAAGATCTGTCCAACGGTGAGAGAGAAGTATTAAAGTCCCCCAATATTATTATGTTTTGGTCTATTTGATTCCTGAAATTGAGAAGGATCTGATTGACGTACAAGGATGCACCATTGTTTGGTGCATAAATATTTATGATTGTTATATCTTGCTGATTTATGCTTCCTTTAAGCAGTATGAAATGTCCTTCTTTATCCCTTCTGATTAACTTTGGCTTGAAGTCTGCTTTATCTGAAATGAGGATGGAAACCCCAGCTTTTTTACACAGTCCATGTGCATGGAATGTTTTTTCCCAACCTTTCACCTTTAGTCTGTGGGCATGTTTTTCCATGAGATGAGTCTCTTGAAGGCAGCATATTGTTGGGTATTTCTTTTTAATCCAATCTGCCAGTCTATGTCTTTTGACTGATGAGTTTAGGCCATTTACATTCAGGGTTATTATTGAGATATGACTTGTACTTCCTGCCATTTTACCTTTTTTGGGTTTTTTAGCTTAACTTTGTTTCTCCTTTGATTGACTCTTTCTTTAGGGTAATTCCTCCCAATGTTGACTGAGATTGTTGTTTTTTGTTTCTTCCTCTTCCAAAATATTTTTGAGAATGTTCTATAGGGCAGGCTTTCTCTTTGTGAATTCTTTAAGATTTTGTTTATCATGGAAGGATTTTATTTCATCATCAAATCTGAAGGGAAGTTTTGCTGGGTATAAGATTCTTGGTTGGCATCCGTTTTTTTTCAGAGCTTGAAATATGTTGTTCCACGCCCTTCTTGCTTTTAGGGTCTGGTCTGAGAAATCTGCTGATATCCATATTGGTTTCCCCCTGTAGGTAATCTGATGCTTTTCTCTCGCAGCCTTTAAAATTCTATCTTTGTTTTGTATATTAGGTATTTTCTTTATAATGTGCCTTAGTGTGGATTTGTTGTGATTCTGTGCGTTTGGTGTCCTGTAAGCCTCTTGTAATTGATTTTCCATCTCATTCATCATATTTGGGAAATTTTCTGATATTATTTCATTGAACAGATTATTCATACCCTTGGTTTGTGTCTCTGTGCCTTCCTCAATCCCAATTACTCTTAAATTTGGTCTTTTCATGATGTCCCATATTTCTTGGAAGTTTCATTCATGATTCCTAACCATCTTCTCTGTTTGTTCGACTTTGTTTTCAAGATTAAATATTTTGTCTTCATTGTCTGAGGTTCTGTCTTCCAAGTGATCTATTCTGTTAAGTATGCTTCCTATTGAGTTTTCCCTTGGTTTATTGTTTCCTTCATTTCCTTGTTTCCTTCAAGGATTTCTGCTTGTTTTTTTTTTTCTCCGAACTTCTATCTCTTTATTGAAATGATTTTTTGCTTCCTGCAATTGCTCTTTTAGCTGATTATTCATAGCCTGAATCTGCTCTCTCGTCACATCATTCTCTTCTCAATCATTTTAATGATGAACATTCTGAACTCCCTTTCTGTCATTCCTTCTACCATGCTGTCTTTGGGTTCTCTTGATGTATCATCTAGGTTTGTTTGGGACACTTTCTTCCCATGTTTTCTCATGTTGCTCGTGTGCCTTCCCCTCTAGTGGTGCAAATCAGAGGGATTACAATTTCCCTATAAAGATTTAAGGGTTCCCTGCAGATTTCCAGTAAATCACCTGATGTTTGAGAGGTGCTTGATCAAGTGGTGACCCAAGAAAGGTGCTGTCCCACTACCTCCAGGTTGGGATTGATCGATGCTTCTGGGCAGAGGCAACCTGGTGTTGATAGACAATCAGATACAGCAAGGTGCTAGACCCTGGGCCAGGGTGTGGACTTGGGCACTAGATCAAGTTGGGGTGGGGGTACAGAACTGTGCTAAGTGATGGAGACACTGGGCTTTAGAGCCCAGGCAGGCCTGAGCTCCTCACTGGGGGCTCAGGCCGTGGCAGGTAGTCACTCTCTGCCAGGGAAGCTGTAAAATGGTGCCAAAGGGCCTAAACTCCCCGCTGGAGCTGGCGACTGCCTCTGTTCTAGGCCAGATCTCACCAGGATCCGCAGTGCTATGGTGCTGCCGGAAGACCTGAACTCAGCTCTGAGGACTCAGGTAGCCAAAGATGGTCACTCTCTGCCATGGAAGCTGTAAAATGGCAACAAAGGGCCTAAACTCCCTGGTGGAGCTGGTGACTGCCTCCGCTCCAGGCCAGATCTTAAAGATATTTTCAAAGCTTACTTTCAAAATAGATAAAGAAATACTCTTCCTCAAGTTCTCTTTCTGAGGGGTGGTCCAGGGAAAGACCATATCTATACTAGAGAGGAGTCCAGAAACCAAGCAGAGGTTGTACCCACAACCTCTGAGAGGTGGCACTGTAAGCCCAGAAGAATTCATCATAAGAGAAATGCAAGGAGGGAAAGGAAAATGGTGGCACACACACATTTTTAGTAATCAGCAGGAACATTGGTGAAAGAGTCTTATTTTCCTAAACATATGGTCCCGAATAATAGTGAGAACTTAGCACATAAAAATATGATTTCAATTTGTTTTTCCATTTTTGCAAATTCTAAATCTACTATTTTTGGTGAAAAGATATATTAATGTTCTCATAAAAATCTATATAGAGCTACTGCTCTGTGAGTCAATATTAATTTAGATTAATCAAGTAAATTTGAACTAATACTTAAAGGATTTTAGGACTGGGGGTGTAGCTCAGTGATAGAGCACTTGCCTAACATGCACAAAGTCCTTGTTCTGATCCACAGCAATTCAAAAATAGATAAATACGTACATACATACTTGATTTAAAAGTTATATTGAATGATCCTACAATATGTATAATCAGAAAAATGTGAGATTACACTCCATTTATGTATGATCTATCAAAATGTATAAATGCATTCTACTGTCATGTACAACTAATTAGAACAAAAAATTTAAAAATATTAAACACAATTCTTTTCTTATTTAGTATTAGTAAGTCAGTACAGCGTAGAGAATAAGCATGTCATCTCTGTCTCTAAACTCCTTAATTCATATTCCATCTGGGCACTAAATAGCTGTGTTAATTTTAGTTAATTTACTTCTCCATGGCTTCCACTCCTCATCTACAAAGGACTGTGTAACAATGATCATTATCTCAAAGGATTCATGTGAAAATGTTAAACGTATACATTTATACATGTGTACATATTATTTGTGTTTATCTGTGTATATATGTGCATATGTGTACCAATATGTTAGAATAAAACCTGACACATACAAAATCACTTTCTATAATTATTTAAAAATATTATGGTGATTCTTCTTACATATTCTTCTTATATATATCCATCTAGGAAATACTGTTTTTGACATTTACAAATACAGTGTGATTCTGTTTAATACAGTAAGGATTGTTCTTATCTCCCTTATATTTAGTGGTTTTTAGTGACTTGAAACAATACACTATTTTTCAGGGTAATGATGATTTTCAATATTGGCTCTAATGATGGCAAAATTGAAATCACCAAGGCCAAACTTTCCCAGCAAGTTTAGATATACTTGTCCATTTTCCTGCATGATACCTAGACTTGAATGTCTAATAAGCATCTCAAATTTAATGCCTAAAATAGAAACCCTGATTCTATGCACCCCACAACTCTTTCTTTAGTATTCCTTATCTTTTTAATCAGCACCACCATATATCTGGTTGGTCATCGTTCAAACTATGGATTCATTTGATTTTTTTTACATCTCAAATTCAGTCAAGATCCTATTGGCATGACATTTGAAACACTGCATATAGCAGGCAAATTCTCCCATCTCACTCATCCCTGTCACTACTAAACCATGAGCATCTGGCTTGTACACCAGATAGATCCTGGATCCACCAGATTTTAGTCACTGCATCTCCCGCTTCCATGTGTGTCTCCCTTTAGTTTCCTCACACAAGTACTTTGAATGTGTTAAAACAAACAAACAAAAAAAACAAGATAATGTCACTTCACTACTCAAAGTCCTCCAATGGTTTCCCATTGCACTTAGAATAAAATCTTATTCTGTGAAGCCTAATTGATATAAATACAGGACCCTCTCTGGCGTCCTGGCTTCTGACTCCCTCTCTGTGGTTGCTGTTGTGCCTTGATGCAGGCTGAGTCTGCTCCCACCGGCTCTAGCCTGTGTTCTTCACTCATCTTGATCACTTTTTCCCCCTTATCTGAACACCTGACCCACTCTTCTCCTTCACGTCTCTGCTTAAATGTCAACCCAGAATCTTCCTAACTACAAAATAGTACCTTTGTCATTTTTCAATCCCCTTGCCTTATTTTAGGTATTGCCCTTACCCATTATTATTAATGATATATTTAATATTTATTTGTTTATTTAATATTTATCTCACCCGTAGAGTATAAATTAAATTCTATGAGGCCAGGGGCTTTATGTTTTATTTACCACAATGGCCCCATGCCTAGTGAAGTCTCTGGCCCATGATAGCTGGAAAACAAATATTTGCTTGATGAATAAATAGAAGATTGATCAATTCCAGGGTCTTTAAGATCATCACACATTGGAAAGTGGTTTGTTAAAGTTTGGTTGTGACTGTGGGTAATAGTAAACTAAATGAAACTTAAGACTTATAATCTCCACTAGTCAGGATTTATTTTCCTGTACTTCTAAAATTATCTAGCCATGAAGGATTAAACTGATTTGTGAACACAAATCCATAAGATGAAGTGATTTATTCCCTATATTTCACACCTTTTCCCTTGAGATTAACTGAAAAGTAATTAGTGAGAGCAGTTTCAATAGAGGAAGGCAGGAACTGTAAAAGGCTGGAGATTTTAATTTCATATATTACTGGAGCAAACTTATACCAAATTTTAATATCAATTATTTCCCTGTGAAAATTAATAAACTTTAGCTCTCGATATCTATGAATCTCTTATTTTTCAGATTGTTTTAAGATCATTAGTAATATTTTGGTGGGCCATTTACTGTCAATATAATCATTCTTTTGAGTTTGATGAAGAAAATGTTTAAAAATATCTTCCTAGGTAGGCTATATAAATGCACAGGACACATAGCCTGTGATGATGATCTGTCCCTGTAAAGTCTTGTCGGGAAAGGTGTGACGAGAACAGAAACCAAGCAAACCACACAAGCCTGTCCCTCGATTTCATGCACAATTTTCATGGTACACAAAAGCTCAGAGAGGGAGTCTGCTAATGCAATAGGATTGATGGGAGATTGGAAAAGTGTCATCACTTACTTATGATTTTATTCCCTTCCTCAGAAGGCAGAGAGAAAAATACCATCTCTTTATCTTCAGTTCAGTAAAGCAAAATCTGAGTGATGTCACCAGGAATGAAAATGATTTCATGGAAGTCATTACAAAACGTATAGAGGAATACCCAAGGGAAAAGAAAGAGACAGATTGTTTCATTGAATCACATAAGGCACAGATAAATATTTTACACAAATGTATTCCAGTGGAAGATAGGGAGTCTAATTTGAAATTTGCAATGCTTTCATCAGTTGCTCAGCTATGTGATCTTGCGAAGTCACTTACCTCAAAGGTGTTGAAAAATCAGAGCCTCTCGTCTTCCGTAGCAATTGCCTTTGCAAATCTGTTTTCTCATTTTACATTTTAACTTTATTGAATATATGTCCAAGACGTTTAAAATACTGTGATGTGACCTTATACAACTTATTTGACAAGAGACTAGCAAAATAGTCTTCAATAGAGATGTCATTTATTATGGCATTTTACTGGTGATTACTAGAATCTAATAGATGCTTTACCGCTCCCTCAATTATTTTGGGATACGAATACAGCGACATGAGAAAAAAAATGCATTGAACACAAAAAAGAGAAGAAATAATATAACTCCAATTAGGGTATATATTTCCACAAAAGAGATCTTTTTGTTTTGTTTATGTTTGTTTAATAGGAAAGGTTTTATTTTTAAAGGCCTCAAACAGCAATTAAAGAAATCTAGACTGATTACATTTTCCCAAGGAACTGATTCTAAACATCTACAGGTAGTTTAAAAAAGGAAAAGACAAAAGCCTTGTCTCGTACCAAGAAATGTTCTGAAGTGGCCTATCATTAATAATTAACTTAGAATCCTCTGTCAAAACATTAGTCACATGTTTGCTATTAATGTCAGTTTAATGGGTGCTTTCAAGTGGAAATCTCAGATTTCTGCCTGATACTGCATTCCAAGACAATACTCCGAGAGAGAGGAGAGCAAGGGGGAAGAGTTAATAAGAAATATCTAATCATTCTTTAATTACCATGTAAAATAAATGACATTCATGTAGAAAATGTGAGAAAAAACAGATTAAAATAGACCTATTGCTCATACAAGATAGATTTTTTTCCCTCTCTACTTCAAAGTCATCCCAGAACAGAGAGGCAAAGATTCACTTAGATAAATGAAGTATTTATTCAAAATCTTAGAAAGTTATCAAAAATATGAGCAAATGATTAATTTTTATGTCCTTTTAATAATAGACATCAGAATTTAAAAAACTGAAAATGAAAACCAAAAGGCAATCCTTCATTGTAACATTCCTTTCTCCTCATTTATGCATATTCATTCCTCTGCATTCTTCCTATCTCTTTAAAAGTATGCTTAAAACAGAATGGTTGTTTTTAACTATTCCAATACTAACACAGTTTGGTGGATATAGGGTGATTTAAAGGAAAGGACATCATATTTGAAGTTATAAGATCAGATTCAAATTGTGATTGATGTAAAATAAAAATTTTGGGGGGCTTTTTAAAATGTGAGAAAAAACAGATTAAAATTTGCAATTCGAGTGTCAATTTAAATGATGACTACACCACTTGTATTTTTAAGTTTCTTTAATCTCAAATTCCTCATAGATAAAATAGAGAAAATGACATCCATTTAAAAAAATTATTGTGTAGTAATATATACAGAAATGTCTGTCATGTTGCTAGGGCATGAGAAACATATTAAATATTAACTAAACAGAAAAAACTGTAACAGCATTAGAAGGAACTCAAGTTATTGGACTAGGACCACTAGCTTTCTAACCTATTAGAAAACTTTAGAGGCATGGATACAGAATTCCTGCTAGTATCCTGACCCTTCAAAATAGAAAAGGATTTAGTAAACTGAATAAGAGGAAAAAATAATTTTATTTTATTTTTTTCAAAGGAAGGACAATGGGTTTCATGCATTATCAAGTCATGAGCTTGATATCTCCCAAGAGCAAAATCCTCTAGTCAATTATGTGCATGTTTTCTGAGCATTTATGACAGGAAATTGTCATTATTGAGAGCTACAACTTTCACATTGATTGGCCTCTCTATATATCATTTCTAGCCAGGCAAATCAGCTATGAAGGGGGTTGATTTTAGCTAAATATCTAAAAAGTATTTAGTCACATTTCTCAAGACTTTGATCCAGCAGATCAGGTCAATGGCATGACCAGTGGAATTTCTAGCTCATCCCTGAATCATTCCAAGAAAGTGCTAATGAATCGGTGCCTCCAGTTTATAGCACATCTTTGTTTCATATTCTAATATTCTTATTTTTATATCAATGGCTTAAATAAAGAAATGGAAGATTTCCCTGGAAAATCTATTTCACTTAAATCCTTTTGTGGTACAAGTAAATAAATGACAAACAACTCATATCAAATTCAAAGGCTGAAGCTGGGAGAGCATGAAAGAAGAGAAAGAAGGTTCAAAATGACTTTGATAAATAAGTGTAATTGTTCTCAAATAATTTCTTAAAGTGTAAAGGAGGTAAATGCAATGTTTTTCAGTAGAGTTTAAAATGTCATTTATATCATTTGTATACATAAAAAAGGCCTTTGATAATTTGCTTGATAAAAGAAGGTAAAATGGTGACAGTTTTTAAAATTAAATGTAGATAAACGGTTAACATGGATCCAGTTTGCTCATGAAAGATAAACATTTTACTGAAAAAGTTAGAGACCCTTTGCCTGCATTTCTTATTCCATTTCTACCCTACCCTGACTCTCCAGGAAACCACTTTTGTTAGATTTGTATGAATTTTTGAACCTCTTTTATGTATCTGTATGAGTGGAGAGAATCTGGTATTCTGTGTTCCTATTTTTCTTCTGTAATTTACATCAGTGGTACCTACTCACTAGTGTCCTTAGTAGTTGTGTGGCCTGGCTGAAAATACTAAAGTACGCCCCAAGTCATATGACTAAATGAGTATTTAAAATCATGCCTAGAAAAAGTTATAGATAAATATATCCTATACTACGTCCTTGAAGAAATATATATTTATTATGATAAAACAAAAAGTATGGATGAGCTATGATTTTGATATGACTAAATATTGTAAGCTATCACAGATTCCATGTGTTTTCATTGCTGCTGAGGGACCAGTGATATTTGGATAAAAAAAGATACATAATTCACAAGATTTTGCACAAAATTATTTTTTTCTTTCATTTCACCAAAATCACTGTTCATAATGTAATACAGAGTAATAGGATATAGTGACACTACTATTGACATAGTAATATGTAGTAATAGGATTTTCATTGATTTTTATTCCTTGAAAGTATGACCTAAAGGATTAAACATAGTTGTGATTGCATTTGAATTGTGTAGAATATGAATATTTTTCATAAAATGCATAAATTGAATAAGTGAATAAATATAAAAATATTTTTTCTAAGATGTTATCTTACTTTGAAAATACAATGTAAGTGTAAAATCAAAATATAAATTATGAGTGATATCAACATTGAAAAATAATATTATTTACATAAAGCTGGTTCTAAAACTGAAATTTTATAAATGATTTATTATTTTGTTAAATATTTCAAATTTATAAACAAGTTGCAAAATAAAAAAAGTAGTGCAATGAACATCCATAAGCTCTGAACAAAGATTGTTACTGTTGACATTTTACTGCATGTGACTTATCATTTGCTCCCTCACTTCCTTTTTGTTCTATATAAAGAGGAATAAACACACACAATATTTTTCTGGGCTGTTTATTGGTAAGTTATACATCATAGCCTTTATCTCTAAATGCTTCTGTATCTGTTGTCCAAGAATTGGGACACTCTTTTATACAACTACATTTCAGGTACTAACTTTGGTGAATTTAATTTAGGATATAATATTTCTATCAGATCTAATGTATTTTTTTCTTTTTTTAATTTTTAATTTTAGGCCATTGTACACAAATGGAGTACAACTATCACTTTTCTGTTTGTACACAAAGTAGAATCATACAATTTGCATATTTATACATATACATAGGATATAAACGTTTGTCTCATTCTATTATTTTTCCTTCCCTGCCCGCTCCCCACCCCTCATTTTCCTCTATACAATCCATCCCTTCTCCATACTTCCCGTGCCTCCTCCCACCCCCGCTATGTGTCATCAACCACTTATAAGAGAGATCATTTGGCCTTCGATCTTTTGGGATTGCCTTATTTAACTTGATCTTCTCCAATTCTATCCATTTACCTGCAAATGTCATAATTTTATTCTTCTTTATGGCTGAATAATATTCCATTGCGTATATATACCACAGTTTCTTTATCCATTCCTCTACTGAAGGGCATCTAGGTTGGTTCCAATATCTAGCTATGGTGAATTGGGCTGCTATAAACATTGATGTGGCTGCATCACTGTAGTGTGCTGATTTTAAGTCCTTGGGTATAGGCCAAGGAGTGGGTAGCTGGGTCAAATGGTGGATCCATTCCAAGTTTTTGAAGGAATCTCCACACTGCTTTCCAGAGTGGCTGCACAAATTTGCAACCCCACCAGCAATGTATGTGTGTACCTTTTTTCCCACATCCTCACCAACATCTATTGTTGCTTGTGTTCTTGATTATAGACATTCTAATTGGGGTGAGATGATATATCTTAGGGTAGTTTTGATTTGCATTTCTCTTATTACTAGAGATGTTGAACATTTTTTCATATACCTGTTGATTGCTTGCAGATCCTCTTCTGTGAAGTATCTGTTCATTTCCTTAACCCATTTATTGATTGGGTTATTTGTATTCTTGGGGTAAAGTTTTTTGAGTTCTTTATATATTCTGGAGATTAGTGCTCTGACGTGAGTGTGGCAAAGATTTTCTCCCACTCTGAAGGCTCTGTCTTCACATTGCTGACTGTTTCCTTAGCTGAGAGGAAGCTTTTTAGTTGGAATCTATCCCAATATTGATTCCTGCTTTTATTTCTTGTGCTTTGGGAGTCATGTTAAGGAAGTCTGGTCCTAGGCCAAGATGATGAAGATTTGAACCTACTTTTTCTTCTATTAGGTGCAGGGACTCTGGTCAAATTGCTAGGTCCTTGATCCATTTTGAGTTGAGCTTTGTGCAGGGTGAGAGATAGGGGTTTAGTCTCATTTTGCTGCATATGGATTAAGAGGCTATCTTTCTCCATTGTATGTTTCTGCGCCTCTGTCTAGTATGAGAAAACTGTATTTATGTGGGTTTGTCTCTGTGTCCTCTATTCTGTACCAATGATCTACCTGCCTATTTTGGTGCCAATACCATGCAATTTTTGTTAATTTTGCTTTGTAGTATAGTTGAAGGTCTGGTATTGTGATACCTCCTGCTTTGTTCTTCTTGCTAAGGATTGCTTTAGCTATTCTGGGTCTCTTATTCCTCCAAATGAATTTCATGATTGGTCGCTCTATTTCTGTGAGATCTGTAATTGGGATTTTAAGTGGCATTGCATTGAATTTGTACGACACTTTTGATAGTATGGCCATTTTGACGATATTAATTCTCCCTAAGCAAGAACATAGGAGATCTTTCCATCTTCTAAGATTTTCTTTAATTTCCTTCTTTAATGTTCTGTAGATCTCATTGCAGAGGTCTTTCACTTCTTTTGTTAGATTGATTCCCAAGTATTTTATTTGTTTAGAGGCTATTGTGAAAGGGGTAGTTTTCCTAATTTCTCTTTCAGAGGATTCATCATTTATGAATAAAAATACTTTAGATTTATGAGCATTCATTTTATATCCTGCTACTTTACTGAAATCATTTATGAGTTCCAGAAGTTTTCTGGTGGAATTTTTCAGCTCCTCTAAATAGTGAATCATGCCATTAGCAAAAAGGGATAGTTTGAGCTCTTTTTTTCCTATTCATATCCCTTTAATTTCTTTGGTCTGTGTAATTGCTCTGGCTGGAGTTTCAAGGATGATGTTGAATAGAAGTAGTGAAAGAGGGCATCCCTGCCTAGTTCTGGTTTTCAGGGGGAATGCTTTCAATTTTCTCCATTTAGAATGATGTTGGCTGTGGGCTTAACATGGATAGCCTTTACAATGTTAAGGAATGGTCCCACTATCCCTATTTTTTCTAGTGTTTTGAGCATGTAGGGGTGCTGTAGTATCAAATGCTTTTTGTGCATCTATTGAAATAATCATGTGGTTCTTTAAGTCTGTTGATGTAGTAAATTACATTTATTGATTTCTGGATGTTGAACCAACCTTGCATCCCTGGGATGAAACCCACTTGATCATGGTGCACACTATCTTTTTAATATGCTTTTGTATGCAATTTGCTAAAATTTTGTTAAGAATTTTTGCATCTATGTTCATTAGAGATATTGGTCTAAAATTTTCTTTTCTTGATGTGTCTTTGTCTGGTTTTGTTATCCGGGTGATATTGGCTTCATATAACGAATTTGGAAGGGTTCCCTCTTTCTCTATTTCATAGAATACTTTAAGGACTATTGGAATGAGCTCTTCTTTGAAGATCTTGTAGAACTCACTGTGAATCCATCTGGTCCTGGTCTTTTCTTTGTTGGTAGGCTTTTGATTCCTTGTTCTATTTCATTGCTTGAAATTATCTATGTAAATTATGTATATCCTCTAGATTCAGTTTGAGTGGCTCATATGCCTCTAGGATCCTGTTGATGTCATTGAGATGTTCTATTTTGTTGGAGTACAAGTTTTCAGAGTAACTCCTAATTATGTTTTGTATTTCAATAGTGTCTGTTGTGATATTTCCTTTGTCATCATGAATTTTAGCAATTTGAGTTTTCTCTCTCCTCTTTATTAGTGTGGCTAAGGGTTTATCAATTTTGTTTATTTTTTCAAAGAGCCAACTTTTTGTTTTGTCAATTTTTTAATTGTTTCTTTTGTTTCAATTTCATTGATTTCTGCTCTGATTTTAATTATTTCCTGTCCTCTACTATTTCAATGATGAACTGTTCCTCTTTTTCTAGGGCTTTGAGCTGTAATGTGAGGTCTTTTATTGTTCACTTTTCATTCTTTTACTGAATGCGCTCCATGCAATGAATTTTCCTCTTAGCGCTGCTTTCATTGTATCCCAGAGATTTTGATATGTTGTATTTAATTTTGTTCTCATTGACCTCTAAGAATTTTTTGATTTTCCCCCAATGTCTTCTGTTATCCATGCATCATTCAGTAGCATATTATTTAATCTCCAGGTGTTGGAGTAGTTTCTGTTTTTTACTTTATCATTGATTTCTAATTTCATCCCATTATGGTCTGACAGAATACAAGGTAGTATCTCTATCTTTTTATATTTGCTATGCATAGCTTTGTGGCATAACATATGGTCTATTTTAGAGAAGGATCCATGAGCAGCTGAGAGGAAAGTATATTCGCTTATTGATGAATAGAATATTCTATATATGTCTGTTAAGTCTAAGTTATCGATTGTGTTATTGATTTCTAAGGTTTCTTTGTTCAATTTCTGCTTGAAAGATCTGTCCAATGGTGAGAGAGGTGTGTTAAAGTCACCCAGTACTATTGTGTTTTGGTGTATGTGGTTCCTGGAATTAAGAAGGATTTGATTGATATACATGGATGTGCCATTATTTGGGGCATAAAAATACATGATTGCTATGTCTTGCTGATTTATGCTTCCCTTAAGCAGTATGAAATGCCCTTCTTTATCCCTTCTAACTAATTTTGGCTTGAAGTCAGCTTTATCAGATATGAGGATGGAAACCCCTGCTTTTTTACTGAGTCTGTGTGCGTGGTATGTTTTTTCCCATCCTTTCACGTTTATTCTGTGGGTATCTTTCTTTATAGGATGCATCTCTTGGAGGCAGCATATTGTTGGGTGTTTCTTTTTAATCGAATCTGCCAGTCTATGTCTTTTGATTGATGAATTCAGGCCATTAACATTCATGGTTATTATTGAGATATGATTTTTGTTCCCAGTCATTTTGACTTATTTTTGGTTTTTAACTTGACTTGGTTTCTCCTTCATTTGGCTATTCCTTTAGGGTAGTTCCTCCCTAAGCTGACTTGTATTGATGTTCTTCATTTCTTCCTCATGAAATATTTTGTTTAAAATGTTCTGTAGTGGTGGCTTTCTATTTGTAAATTCTTTTAGCTTTTGTTTATCATGGAAGGATTTTATTTCATCTTCAAATCTGAATGTAAGTTTTGCTGTGTATAAAATTCTTGGTTGGCATCCATTTTCTTTCAGAGCTTGAAATATGTTGTTCCAGGTCATTCTTGCTGTTAGGGTCTGTGTTGAAAAATCTGCTGATAACCATATTGGTTTCTCCCTGAATGAAATCTGATTTTTTCTCTTGCAGCCTTTAAAATTCTATCTTTATTTTGTATGTTAGGTACTTTCATTAAAATGTGCCTTGGTGGTGATCTATTGTATTTTTGTACATTTGGTGTCCTGTAAGCCTCTTGTATTTGATTTTCCATTTCATTCTTCAGATGTGGGAAATTTTCTGATATTATTTCATTGAATAGATTATTCATTCCTCTGGTTTGTATCTCTGTGCCTTCCTAAATCCAAATAACTCTCAAATTTGGTATTTTCATGATATCCCATAATTCTTGAAGGCTCATGACTTCTTATCATCTTCTCCATTTGGTCAACTTTATTTTCAAGATTAAATATTTTATCTTCAATCACTGAGGTTCTGTGGCTAGGTGATCTAGCCTCTTAGTTATGTTGTTTGTTGAGTTTTTAATTTGGTTAATTTTTTCCTTCAGTTCCAGGAGTTCTGTTTGTTTGTTTGTTTGTTTTTTCCAGAACCTCTATCTCTTTATTGAAATGATCTTTAGCTTCCTGTAACGGTTCTTTTTTCTGTTGGTTGGTGGGATCATTCATTGCCTGAATTTGCTCTCTCATCACATCGTTTGCTTCTCTGATCATTTTAATTATGTACACTCTGAACTCCCTTTCTTACATTTCTTCTGCCCTGCTATCATTGGATTCTGTTCACATAGCATCTAGGTTTGTTTGAGACATTTTCTTCCCCTGTTTCCTCCTCTCATGTATCTTCTCCTCTATCCCTGAGAATCTGAGGTATTACAGCTTTCCCCCTATAGACTTGTGATTTCCCTGCAGGTTTCCAATACCTCACCTCCTAGTCTTCAGTAACACTAGACCACAAGCCGGTGCCAGGCTAGGGTATGTCTGGACCTCTGGGCTGGTCCTCCTGGGAGCTGCCCCTGTGCGGAAGTCCCACCAGAGCACTCAGGGCAGATGTACTAGGTGCAGAAGTCTTAGGTATCTGCACTGGGCTGAACCTGAGGTCTTTCTCTGTGCCTGCCTCCCGGACCTGGAAGTCTCACGGGGCTTGGCTTGGCAGAACCCAATCCTCTGAGCTAAGCCTTCCCAAGTGGGGAACTCAAGTGTCCACTGCACCCACTCACCACACACTGAGGTCTCCCACTTCTGGGCTGTGCCAGCTGCCCCCACATGGAAATTCCATGGGTGCACATAGGGCTGACGAACCAGGTGCAGAGGTCCCAGGCCTCTGCGCTGGGCTTGAGCCTGATGTCCATCTCTGTCCCTGCCACCTGGATCCAGAAGTCCTAATGTTGTATTTAAAAGGTTGACATAAAAATATATTTTGAGTCAAAAACATTTTGCTTTCCTATATGGCATGTACAGACTAGGGCCAGGTAATAGTTTTGATTGTTGTGTCTCTTTGTGTTCCTTTAATCTAAAAGAGGTCTAGACCCTCTCTTTGCCTTTTATGATGTGGACATTTTAGAAGAATAAAGTTGATCCCTTTCTTTCTGATAACAATAGAATAATTCACAGTTTTATGCTTTCTTTTTTCAACTACTCTGTTTCCTTGAGATTCCACTTAACTGTTCTCATCTGAAATACTGTATTCATGATGGTTTTGTGTCCTTTTCAGAGTTCACATCTCAAAAGTACATGTCTTAGACAATTGGAGCTACTATAACAGAACACCATAGACTGAGTGGTTGAAAACACCACAATTTTATTTTTCACAGTACAGGAAACTGGGAAGTTTAAGTTCAAAATGCTATCAAATTGTGTCTGGCAAGAGACCTCTTCCTAGTTTGCAGGTGGCCAACTCCTTGTTATACCCTCATAGGGTGGAGAGGGGAAGAGCTCTAGTCCTCCCCAATGTTCCACCTTTTGACCTCACGTAGATCTAGTTACTTTTTTTTAAGGCTGAATGGGATTATTTTCCTAATTTCTCTTTCAGAGGATTCATCATTTATGAATAAAAATGCATTAGCTTTATGAGCATTCATTTTATATCCTGCTACTTTACTGAATTCATTTGTGAGTTCCAGAAGTTTTCTGATGGAATTTTTCAGCTCCTCTAAATAGAGAATCATGTCATCAGCAGAAAGGGATAGTTTGAGCTCTTCTTTTCCTGTTCATATCCCTTTAATTTCTTTGGTTTGCCTATTTGCTCTGGCTAGAGTTTCAAGGATGATGTTGAATAGAAGTGTTGAAAGAGGGCATCCCTGCCTAGTTCTGGTTCTCAGGGGGAATGCTTTCAATTTTTCTCCATTTAGAATGATGTTGACTGTAGGCTTAGCATAGATAGCCTTTACAGTACTCAGGAACGTTCCTATTATCCCTACTTTTTCTAGTGTTTTGAGTATGAAGGGGTGCTGCATTTTATCAAATGCTTTCTCTTCATCTACTGAAATAATCATACACAATAGAATATTATTCAGCCATAAAGAAGAATAAAATTGTGACATTCACAGGTAAATGGATGGAATTGGAGAAGATCATGTTAAGTGAAATAAGGCAATCCCAAAATATCAAAGGCCAAATGATCTCGATGGTCGATGACACATAGCTGGGGTGGGGGGAGGGGTGGGAAGTATGGAGAAGGGATGGATTGTATAGAGGAAAATGAGGGGTGGGGAGAGGGAGGGAAAGGAAAGATAATAGAATGAGACGAAAGTTTATATCCTATGTATATGTATAAATATGCAAATTGTATGATTCTACTTTGTGTACAACCAGAAAAATGATAGTTGTACTCCATTTGTGTACAATGACCTGAAATTTAAAAAATAAATAAATTAAAAAAAATAAATCTAGTTACTGCCCACATCCTTACCTCCAAATACCATCATACTGGGGCTAGAGCTTCAACCTATGAATTTTGAAGTGAAAAAGTATTCTATTCAATCATAACAGTACACATTATTCCTCCGTTTCTGTTTGCTGATATTAATTTTGATCACTTTGCCAACTGTGAGTGGATGTATCCACTATAAAATAACTGTATATCCCTGTTAGACCTGGTAAGCAGTCTTCAGGAAAACACTAAGGTCATGCAAGTGTTCTGTTCCTCATCAAAATTTTACGTAGAAGGGAGAATTACACATTACTTATGTTTATAAGTAAATATAAGCATATTAACATTAAGCTTATGTATGTAGACTTTCTTATTCCAAAGAAAACACTGGCTAATTTATTGTTATTCAAATCTAGTAGATGGTACAACTTCTAGTGTATTAATTTTTCTACAAATTAACTTTTCCTCACTCAACATTCATAGACACATAAAACCCATCCTTTCTGATTATATTGTAATGTTCTATAATATAAAATGTTAACAATATTTCAAGTTCAACAAGCTTGAATTTTCCATTTTGTCTGTTTCTAAACAACACCATAATGAATATTGTTGTAACCCTGCCTTCTTTGTGCACATGTGTGATTAGTCTCTAGGGTAGGTTTTCAGAAGTAAAATTGCTGAATTATCATGAATCCACATTTTTCATTGAATACACACAGTCAAATTGTCATCTCAAATACTTATGTCTATGTAAAAATTCTTTCAGTAGTTATATTAGACAATATTTCCTCCATACTCTTGATAGTAGTTGATATGATTAAAATTTTTATTTCATACCAACCTGGTAGAAAACCCTATTTTATTCTACTAAGGAAAAGCAACCTTTAGTTATTCAGAATATTTATACCTCTGTGAATAACCTACTCATCTCTTGACCACTTCTAAGGTTTTTTTAATGTATTTTCTTATATGATGATTTTATCTATTTAAACTATTTTCAAACATGTTCTCTTCCAGAAAATTGTTTGATTTTATTTGTATTATATTTTTATTTACATAGCAAAAATTCTCAAGTATTGTCATTATGTCTTTTCTTTCTGCTGCATAGTTTTAATAGGTTTTCATGACCTCATTGGCATAAATCATTTTTTCCTAAATTTTCTTCTTAGTTTTCATGGTTATGTATGTAGAGCACATGCATGTATATAAATGTATATATGTATGTATTTTGCAATTAAGTCTTTAATCTAATTGAAATATATTGTTATTAAAATATGATAGCTGTTTTCCAATGCTTGAAAGATTCATCAAGGAAAAATAATAATTCTGAGTTAACTTAGCAAAAGGAGCTAATAATAATCACTGAAAATCATAGCAAATCAAGGTCCAAATTTAAAGAATTTTTGGTGCTTTTTATCAATAAGACTTATTGTTCATCTCTAAAGACATTTAAGGAAATACCAAACAACTTCTGTCTAAATAATCAGGGAATTTACGGAAAGGATTTCTGCATTAGATAGGAAGCTGGATTTCCAACTCAGAGAACCTCTGGTTTACTTATCAAGACAATATGCATAATATTTGGCTTATCAGCTTTGGAAAACATAGTTAGCAAACTGTAGTTAATCTTACAATAATCATACATTCAACCTCCTCTATGTAGAAAAACTATCAAATAGAGAGGAGTAGAAGTATATGCATAAACTTACCAGTGAGACATAGCCACTATATGTTATATGTAGGTACATATATCATATATATTT
The DNA here is from genome assembly GCA_020662805.1 of Glaucomys volans. NCBI lineage: Eukaryota > Metazoa > Chordata > Mammalia > Rodentia > Sciuridae > Glaucomys > Glaucomys volans. Next base: position 1,066,681 of record JAJEJO010002337.1, read on the forward strand.
GCAGATATACACACAAGCATTTTTGTGGATTTGGAATTATAATATAAATACTCCTTTATAACTTGATGTATAACACTGAAATATAAATTACAAATACCTTCCTATTACATTCAGTATATAACTGCATTTTAAAAGGATATAATAATGTTTAGTTTAATAGTTGCATTGTGATTTAATGATGACAGGCAAATATTTCAGTTGTTTTTATTTTTTCCTTTTTAATAAATATGATAACATATCATATTTATGATATGATAACTAATATGATTAAATATGAAAACTAATATGCTTGCACTTTTATCTTTGGGAACTTATCACTTTTTTCCCTTATGGAAATATCACAGGCATAGAAATGTTAAGTAAAAATGTATACATGTTATAAATGCTTTTAATTCATAGTGTCAAAATCATTATCAATGCATTCAAAAAGTACTGACTAAGCAATTGTGTCAGGAAATGTGCTTTGTACTGAGGATAAATAACAACACCAATACACCCTAACTCTAACAGAGCTTAAAACTCATTTAGGGAAATGGTGATTAATCAAGAATACATCTGCATAAAAATAATAACATCAATTATGATCTGCTATGTTTGAACCCCAAACAGTTTACATACATAAACTTTAAAAAATTTCAAAACACCCCCATGATGTAGAGTATAATTATTCCATTTTTTACATATGAGATAACCAAGTGATGATCAATAACTTGCCCTTAAGTTGCAGAACCAAAATTCCAAATTTACTTTCAAAGTTCATGTCATAACCAGTAAGCATACAGGAAATCATAAATTCTTTGAGGAAAAGTGCCAGGAGTTAAGGCAGCAGAAAATATAACTTTAACAATTTCAAATCACTTAGTTAATTTCTAAATGGACTATGTGCCCTTCTCATAACAGAAACTCTATCTGGAAAGTCAGAAAAAAAACTCTTTAAAGAGCCTTTAAAGAAGCCTAATTCAAGCGTTTATAATTGGATAGTTCTACTTGACTAATAGAGCCCCAGTAGCTAAAACATATTACCTACTCTATAACATCAAGCTGCCCAAATCCTTAATGGTGCTTTATTGGCATTGATGGACTGTTTCAGTGCTTCATCAGATAGTTTTGCATGAGTAATTGTGGGTCACTACTTGTAATATGGATGAATTTACATAGTGCACATTAATCAACAATCATTCTTGCTTTGGAACTTAGTGAAACAGATGGCAACAGCAATAGTACAAGTGACTGACTTTTGCTTCAACAGTCTGGGTGGATGCTCAATCAAGAAAATTAGTTTATTGTAGCGATGCTTTATTTTAGCTCCCAAGTGCAGACTCCAAGAAGCAGTTCAAGAATAAGACCTTCTGAAATGTCTACAGGATCTTTTTCCTACAATTGCAACAGAAAAATGGTATCTTCTGTATTACATCTTAAGTGCAAATACTTTAATAAATTGTTGCCCATTGCACTAATTTTTCAACTTCTTTGAGGGTGGAGGTTGCAATTTCTGGTTATGCCATTTGTTTATGAACTGACTTTGGTAAAATCACTGCTGCACCTCCAATTCACTTCTTAATCTGAGTTTATTTTGGGTTCATTTTTCTATACTCTCACGAACAATTATTATTTTGTTTATTGAAGTTTAAAAACCATACCATCAACTGCATTTAAAAAAATGTTTGCAGTTACATTCTCACTGCCTTATTTTCCCTACAAATTAATTAGAGCAAAACAAAACCTATTCTAGTTTTACCATTATACTTAGTAGTAAGCAGTGGAATGGGGAGCAGAGCACCTAATTTTCTCAAGTGTATTTACTTCTTCACATCAATGTTGACTTTTAGAGAAAAACAAGGGGTGTTTATATAAGAAAAATAGGAAACAGCATGGCATGATTAAATGATGCTAATTATCATAAAAACTATGGGGAAATAGCACCACAGAAAAGGTCAATGCTGGACCTTTGTAAGCAAAAGAATCAGAGTATTGACTGAATCTTCAAGACTGACAGCAAGGAAGATACATTTGATGCCTATAGATGCAAGACAACACCAAGTCAGTGAACATTTCAGAAACAAAGGTCCACTGCTACATGAAGGAGACTTTTTCCTCTGAAGAGTAATTACCTTGTCTGGAATGTGCTATAAACTTTACAGAACCCCTGTCTTTAAAAACTTTAAAAACATATTGGATGTAGTGATTTCAGCATTGATATCCAAGTGTGCAGGTGAATAGACCAGATGGACTTGGTCCTTTCCAATGACATAATTCTATGGTCATGGGAAAGCCCAAATTCCAATCTTGTCTTGGCATGTTTGGTTGATTTCTGACACGAAAGCAGCTGGTGTTTGGAGTTTTGTAATGAAACTTCAATCACCAATTGTGCTAATTGTAGTAAAATGTGAAGGAAAGCATTCTGGTTTGGTGATTTTCATCTACCCAGTTCCCCTAAATTTTATAAAATTCACTTTGAATTGGGTTATAGAGTGGTTGTTTTAACTCCAGGCATTCAACACCATCAACAACAAAATCTGGAACTCTGTGCACAGTTGGGTAAAGAAGAACCTGGGGACAGCTACATCTTGTAGGAGGTCTTTAAGATCAAGAGAGAGAGTCTATTTGAACCACCCAAGAACAAAGACCATCTGAGAATCGGACAATGTGAAATCCAGGCAAGCAAATCAGCATCAGGTCAGTCTGTAAGAAATAGTAGGGCTTTAATGATGAAAGTGATACTTCATTACCTGGGCTTGGAGGGAGTGAGAAAAGCAAGGCAGAAATTTATTTTTAGTAGGATCAAATAATAGGTAAGGCGCCAAGAGTGAGATTGGCAAAGGTTACAAATCTCACATCCAGCTTCTGAAAGTTGGCTAGAAAGTTGGCAAGGACACATTGATGGACGTAAAGTAAAAGCCCATTTTTCAGTGAGGGATTGTCAGGGCACAAAGAAGGTGTTTAGGCAGAGTTCCTTAAATTGCTTACTGTGTTTTGCTTGATTTTTTTTTGCCGGTCCTGGGAATTGGAATTGGCCCAAAGGATGGGTGTTAAGAAAGTCTAGCTGAGAGAAAGATTAGAAACCTGGTAGTGTCTAATCAAAACCACCTCGAGATGTGAGATGACCTTAAGTGCACTCTCTTGAAGAGTGGCAATACTCCTGGATAAGGTGAAGATGAGAAACTAAGCCAGAGGAACAACTAAGTTTATGACTCCAGACTCAGCTGGGGCTGACAGTCCCAAGAAATATGTAGTCATTTGCATGCAGCAGGATAAGCATAGTAAAGGACTAATTTGTTCAGCTTCTGTTCCAGCCTATTGCCCATCTTTGGCAGATAGAAATGCTTAATTGCTTACAGAAGTGGCCTCTGATACAAGGATAGGGGCCTTCCTGATCACTTCTTCTCTGGAATATTTCAAAAGACGAGCATCAGCTCTAGGAATAGGGGCAGTGATTTAAAAAAAAAAAACAAACTATATTCTTCCTCTTGAGCTTAATTATTTTTTGAATCATTAAATTTCACAGGTGGGAATTCAGAAAAGTCAGTCAAAGTACCATGACAATGACATGCCCCAGGTATGAAAGAAAAACATTCCCATTAAAACTAGTCATTTTGAAGATCTGCCTGCAGATGGTTGCACCACAGAGTCATGATTTTCCATCCCATTTTAGATGGATTAACTAATAAAAATCAAATGAATGCTAATTCATTTAATAAAGACCTGCGGCCTATTTTCTTTTTCTCCATGGAAACAGTAATAAAATCTTATTATGAATCATTCGAACACTCTAGAACTTTCTTTCCAATTTGGTTTATTTTAAAATATAGTGCATGTCTTGCAGATGGAAATATACTGAAAAACTATTTGATATTTAATAATATTTTCCTACCGGTCATGCATAGTGTACAAACCAATAAATATATATGTTCAAGAAGAGGTACACTGATATTGCCTGTGCATATACTTGTGATATTTACTTGCAGTGAAATAGGGTTGAATTGCCAAAGCACATGATATGAACAATTATTAATCGTAGGTTCTTTTTCCAATCTAAGCGAACCTACTCATTTGATGCTTATTAAAACTATTTAAATTATTACTACCCTAAGTTATTTTAACCATTTGATGTTGTTAAGAAGAGAGTTAAACAGCCTGCAGTAAATGTCTACACGAGAGTAGTTTCTTTAGAAGTAATTAAAAATTGTCTTGTAAAAATTAATATAATGTAAGTTTAACTGTTCTTCTGTCTTGCAAATTAGATCATTGGGGAAAATCAGAGAATTTTTAAAATAAGTATTTGCATAAATACATTTCTATACTTTTTATAGTTTCTATAATTCAGTTCTTAAAATCTTAGAGATCTTTAAAAAGGATTTGGAATGATTTCAAGAGAAAAGACACATGGATATTATGTGGCCTAGGACAAAATAATTATGCTGCAGTGTTTAATCATGTCTAACATTCATGCTAATGACCTATTTTTAGACTAGTGAACAATTGAGAGTACATTGCCATTGTTTTATCAGTCTTGTTTTAAAATGAGGTGAAAGTAATTTTCAAAACAGACTGAAGAAGACAGAGTTTGGCATAACATAGAAACTTTGACACTCTACTCATTAATGAGACTTCCTTTCATACCCCTACTCCCACACATTTAAAATGCATTTTCTTATGCCCTTGATGATAAGATACAGTTTTAATTATTCTGAAATCTGAAGGTGGAGTGTTAACACACAGGCATGTTGGAAACAATATCAATTAAAAAAAAAAAAAAAAAAAACCAAAAAAAAACTCCTACTGATGAGAGAGAAGTACAGAGTTGCTCCCCTGGCATGTGCACTGCTTCTGGAAGACTTTTTCTTCCAGTGGGATTTCCAGTGACATGGAAATTTCCTGGTACATCTATATATTTAATTAAAAGGGAAAGTTATTTTAAACAAACACAGATGTTTATGGTTCTGCTTGACTGACAACATTTCTCTTTGCCAAACATTATTGTTTGGAGAGTCATTAAAGGTCTGACTAGAAACAACTCTACATCAAAAGGAGAGAATTACAATTTAGTCTGTAGTAATTAAATCACTTCATAGCAAGTGGGGCTGAACTGGAGCAATGAATGGATATTTTTCAGAAGCTGCAGCACAGCTTATAAACGAGCTCAGATAGCAGCATACGTTGTTCAAATAAGCCAGGTATCCCTGTACATATGCACTTATTTGCCTTTAGAAAAGCAAATCAATTCAGTTTGTTGGATAGAAAAACACTTTACAAGAAAATAGGGCTTTGACCCAATGAGCTTATGAAACACTCAAATAAAATTAAACAGGTTTTCTTATTTCAGCAAAATTCTAAGAGCATTTAATATTTAATTAGGCCTTGTGAGCAACCAAAAGATGAATATTATGTGTCTCAGAACTTACCACTACACCCCTCTCTCATGCTATTGGTGATTTGGGGAATTCACTTCTGTCTATGTTGCTCTGTAATGCAGTTCAAGGTGGTAAATCTAGTTGTCTTCTGACAGATTTGAAGTGGATCAACTATGGTACCTCTTTTTCCCAAGCACAAATTGGCTCATACAACAAACTGAAATATCAACCCCTTCTTCAGGTGAGCTCTTCCTCACGTGCTTGCTCCTTGTTTAGTTTGTTCTTATTTCCCTAAGTTTGGGACTCCTTGAAGTTTCTATAATACTGCAGTGATAGGACAAATGGAAGGACTTCTCTTCCTCTCTCTTTGCCAATAGCAACCCCACCCTCAATAATTTGGCATACAGATTCAGCTTCTTACCCTTCACAGTGTCCTAAGAGAATATTACCTACATGAAGTCAGTCTGGGATTTTTATGAGACAGAATAGAATTGACAGAGACAAAGGAAAGATAGTGGGGAAGAAATTAATAATAATGAAAATAAATATAACAATAATGCTTCATGTTTTTCTGGAAAGCTACTTTTTTGTCAATAATATGCAGAGTAAAACAAGCAGAAATTAAAGGAAAAGATTCAAGAAAGTCTGTCAAGGTACATAATAATTTTTAAAAATCCATAAAGAAAGGCAAGAGGAAAGGGGACAGGAATGCCTTGCTGGCTGGAGAGGAAGGAGGTAGAATTAACGGATCAGTCTGATGAGAGGTCCTGCCATTACTAGAGAGGTGAAAGATAATTTAGGGTGAAAGTAAAGGTACTTTTGAAAAGTGTTTCTAATCATTATGAGTTGGATCTCCTTTAACCATCCATAGCTGGTGAAAACTGGGTGTCTTGTTGATTGCTTTTAGTTATTGCACTGTTTCCATGAATGGATTAACTATGCAGGAATGGTGCCACCAGGCACCTTGTGTTATATTTAGGTTGTACTAACTTCTGCTACTGGCAGACAATCTGGACTTATGTCTTAGCTTTTTGCATTTTACTTTCTTATGAATGCCTTGCCCTGCCTACCATCTTGGTTTGATAGTCCTTGCCATTCCATAAGAGATTCCTCCTCATCCCCATGTTCTTTCTTCCCGTCAAGCTTATTTCACCCTGGTCAGTGAAATAAGATACTCAGCTCATTTCCTTCTAATATCTTCTACTGAGCAATGGGAGTATCTCTTAGAAGATGCTGAAGAGTTGGCTTCTGGGTTGCTCCAACACACAACCAATTCTGTTTTGTTGCTCCTGCATCCAGTCTTTTTTCTCTCTGTGCCATATTGTTTATGGACCAAACAAATGAAAGCTGAAGTGACCCTTATAGGATAGGAAGGGCAAAATTCTTCTGGTTATATCTATGAATTTATAGAATCAAAGAAGGGAGAAAGAAAAAGAATTTGGAAGAAGAGAGTTCAGAAGCTATGACAACCTGGACTGCATATGAGAAGTAAGGTTGTGTGTGTGTATGTGCGTGCGCTGTGTATGAAAGACCTGTGTCCTAATATTAACCAGAATAGAGGAAATCAAGAAGCATGCAGAGGGCAAGGTAAGAATGTATGTACGACTTCCCATTATGCTCAGAAGGCTCTATATCCACACCCTACTGAGTTGGACACATGATACCATCTGTATAGAACTCTATCACAGTGTAAACATGTAAAATTCAGTTACCATATTCTACAACCTTAAAAAGGTGTATTTTTATTGCTACAGTTTTCTTTCTTCTTCATTGTCCTGAGAGAAGGGAGTTGCTCTAGCTCTCTTGCTCTGTACTAAATATTTGCTTTCACTTAAGCATCACCTGAGCCTGGTATGTCTCTATGTGTGCAACAATGTCTCCGTCTCCTAGGCCCCTGTGAACAGGTGGCATGCCATGGTGTGCATCATATTTTATGCCCTGCCTCAGTCTGTTAAGCAAAAGAACAGGATCTCCTACTTACATGTACATCCTTGTTTGTGTTATTGTTATTGTCTATGATTTTTCTGATAGCTATTCCAGTTCCTTCTTCCTCCTTCCTTCATTTTAAAAACTTCTGTTTCCCCATTTTGCTCCCACTAAGAAGATTCTATAAAACATTTGCAAATGAAGACACTTGGAGGGATTTGCATTTGGGTTTGTTTACTGTATGTATCTGAAATCCTATAGTTTTGTATTTATTCTCTAGTGTTTCCTGTGCACTAAATGTTAAATTTTTGCATGCTAAAATGTGCAAATTTTATAATAATTACTTCATTGCTTTTATTATTATACTTTTTAATATATTATTTTCTTGTTAATTAATTGTTTATAGACCATCAGAATTGAATCTCATAATGATGTTAAATGGCCTTCTGAAGAGAACCATTATGTGTTCATTTGTTTGTAAAATAGCACTGGCTTTTTAATATAGCCTACCATTGAAATTCACATTTAATTTTCTGTCAATCCATTATATAATCTATGTTTCATATTGCCTTGATTTATAATAATATATTTTCCTTAGAATAGAATTTTTCAGTGCCTCTACATCTTAAGATTTATGTTTTTATTTATGCCAAAGTTTTTCATCATTATGTACTTTTTACATTTGAATATTCAACAAGAAAAAGTTCATGTTAATTTCCCAGAGGTTTCTTTCAGCTCAACAGTTGCAGGTTCAGGTATTTGGTAAGAATTTACACCTGATCTAGTGCTCAACACATGAAATATACAACTTTCCTCCCTTTATTTTTTACTGAACCTGATTAACACAGCACAGGGAGTGTTTTGGAAAATCCAGTTGTTTACACCTTTCTCGCAAACAACATAGGAATGGTTGATTCTCTTTCATCTTCCAATATTTAGGGAATGCACACATTCTATTAAAAACCATAAAGTAATACACTACACACACACATAGATAGATTTTTATGTATTTGTATGATACAGTTTGTCCTATTTTGATGCAAGCAGCATGTGGGCAGGGACTGTCTAGAGCAAATTTTCCAACTAACAGATGGATACTGTTAAGACTAGAATACTAGAAACTCAGAAGAATTTTATGTAGAAATGAACTAATGAATGATTTCCTTTATCAATTTTAGAAGAAGTAATGAGTGCTTGGTATTTTTTGGCTTTTCATGTCTAGTGCTCATTCTTTTTCCTGGTTAGCTCTGGGACCACCCTTATACACTCAATCAGCTCCCACACTTAAAGCAAATATCCTCTCTGGTTCAGACTGGGAGGCTGTGACCTGCATGTAAGTCAGTCAATCAATGAATTGAGTTGCTGTCTCACATAGAGACAATAAGACCCAATGAGTCTTCTTTACAGAAATCTTTCAGATGATTCACTTGTTTTTATGCGTGGACCTAAAGCTAAGAAAAACAATGGCTATTTAGAAGCTGTTGTCATCTTGTGGCCATACTAGAGGTTCATCTCTTAGGACTTGATGATAGAGATCTGCAGCCAAAAACAGAGATGAGAGGTGGAAAAAGTCAAGCCCTGGTGATGTAATTAAATCTTCTGGCTTGGGCTTAAGAACCAGCCAAATCCTGAGCTTCATTATCTGATTGATACAATAAATCCTCTATTTGCTTAAATAATTTTTGGTTGGGCTCTATGACTTTTGCATTTGAAATCTTATTAATAGATACCAAGAAAAAATCACTAAGGTGACACTGTAGAAAAACACATGAATTTTGCTTTGATTCCTCAATCTGTTTAAGCACAAGATAGGTTAAACAATGGTTTTCGAACTGTGCATCAATTGATGCGGTTGTGCCTTCATGAAGTACCCCTGAGAGAGACTAGATGGAAATTCAGAACTCTAGAACGTCATGCTGAATCAACTAGAGGCACTCTGTATCTCCACCAGCCTTTTAAAAGAAGTATTCCAAGACTAGAATGAGTTTAACACCACTGCTTTAGAGCATTTTTATTTCTAAAACCAAGTAGGCTGCAGTAGTGCTAAATGCTATTCATGCTGCTCTTTTTTAAACAGCTGAACTCTAAACAACACTACAGAACCATGTTTACATTTATAATCTTTCACCTTCACTTGGAATGGGCTTATTTGCTGGTAATTGAGCTCACTCTACAGTTCATGGCCTCATTTAACTTCCATCTCTTGGGGTGTCACTTTTCTTCATTTGAGCATTGAAAAATAAATGCCTGTTCTCCATCACATAATTTTAATATGCATGAAAAAGCACATTTCCCTAACTAGTACTTTATTAATTAAGCCAAATCAGGCATTCACATCAATTCAGTGATAGTTTCTCTTAATAAAAGAACACATTCAATTTCTCCAAATTTCATAAAAATTTAGATGTGCCAAAAGATTCTGGTTAATCACCAAAGGGGCTAAGTCTAACATCAACTTCCTGGTATCTTTCAATATGACAACTGTTATGAAAAAGAAAAAGGATAATATATACAAACAGATCATGCATTTAAAAAATGTGTTGCTCAGTGCTAGGCACACATCCTTTCTAATATTAATCATTATCTTTATAATCATTAACAATTATCAATACCTCCTTAAAATCATGCTTATCATCTTTAAAATCCTTTCCAGATTCAACATTAAAAAATCTGTGATTTTTAGTACTGTATTACCTTCAAATTAAACTTTTTATTTGAAATAACTCAAGGCTTACAGAGATGTTGTGAAGATAATGCAGTGAGTTTCCATAGACCCTTCAACTAGTATCACCAATTAAACAAATGGTCTAAATAATTTTGTCATCAATATTTAAAGACCACAAATCTAATCACTAATTTCTCTAAAACAAGTCATGTCTAGACATTTCTCCTATTTGCACATGCAAATTAATTGTCTAAATAGCACAGTAGCCTAAAGCAAAAGCAACACTAAAGCAAGAAGTTGATTATTTCCTGACATAGCATTATAATAAACTGGACTTTGTTTATAAGTCTGAATAAACATAAATTAGAACCAGCAAATTATGTAAAGTAGGATTTCTAGAGGAAAAATACAGGATATTTAATAAGAGCCCACAGATATTTGTAACTGTTTACACTCTTACTAGAATAAAAGTGTGTGCTGGGCAAGGGAACCTGCACAATGGAGAAAGAATCTTGAATAAACTTATTATTTTCTTAACCCAGTTTTAAAAATTCTGGAACATATTGTCAAGGAAAGTTTGCCAAATCTATTTTAATGTTTCTTCTTCCTTTAATAAGATATCTTCTTTCTTGGAGATCTAAAGTGTGTTGCTGCCAGAAAAAGGGAATAAATTTAAAGCTTTCATTGGCTTCCTAATAATTTTTAAATTCTGCAGTAGTATTTCCATTGAACCAAATACTCTGAAATCAAGGACCACCCTCTACAGTTTCAAAATGCTATGCCGCATTACTGTTTATTCTCCTGATTCCATACATGTACCTTCCACTACAATAGTTATGTACTGCATGTCGCATTTGATTTACTTTCCAAAAACCTGTTTGTTAACAGTAACCACAGCAACCGTTGTCCGGACCTCTGCCCAGGAGGAATTGGCTTGAAATGACTAGCTCATTTCACAAAGACAACAAGGACTCTTTGATTCTAATACTTTTCACTCCCTGTGGACTTGGGCCAAATGAAAGCTGTGTATGGCTCTCACAGGTTACAGTGTCCAAACACTTGGCTTTGTCATAAGAACTGAAGTTTAGGCCCTCTCTTTCATCAGTTCTTGGAATATTTTTACTCATGATACTAAATTGGCTGTCATGTGACACATATAGCAATAAAAGTTATTAGAGAATAAAAGCTATTAGGTACAAAGACGGACCATGGATGGGGTACAATTAAATTTCCTTCTGCTCTCTGCAGGCTCCACAGGGGACCATGTACATCCAACGACACCTGACTTCACAGCATGGACCTGCACTTTTGTTAATTCTCATTTCTTTTCATGTGTTGGCCTCTGATCCTCACTTTATAGTTAGGTAGAAACTATACTTTTCAAATTTATTTCCAGGTAACTAAAAACTACCAGCAAAGCAATTACCCCAACTGTGCAGAACCCCAGACTCATTTTATACATCATGTCTCTAGGATATACTCAGCCCCCAGTGTCTTTTTGGGGTATAATTCAGGCCATTACATAAATGCACTGTATGAAATAGAGCACATTTTAAAATGTCACTCAAGAGTCCATGTACCAGTTTCATTTGGTTTGCTCTTTCCAGCCCTTGTTGGTTCTTGGCTACAGAAATGTTTTCTATTTCCAGGAACCACACCAGTGAAACACAACTGTGACTGATGACAGATAACAGGAGCAAAACAAATAAGTTCTATTGAGGAAGCATTTGCATTGGATGTTCTAAATTCAAAGGCAAAATCAAGAGTTGGATGTAATCGCTAATGCATGGGTTTACACGGACAGTTACCAATGAGTTGAGGAAGCATTTGGTCTAAAAAGACAAAGTACAATTCTGCACTAAGACTAAACCCTGAAGACTCCATGAAGGAGAATTTTTAACCTTTAGTAAGTGTAGGAAATATCACAGGGACTTGTTAAAAATTCAGATTCTTGGGACCTAACTTGTATATACAATGAAACATAGTACCAATGAGCAAGAGAAATTTATTAGGACAAATCAATGAAATACTGCTACTTTAGCCTATGAAATTGGCAAATTATGTGGGAAAATAGATGTCATACTGCTGTATGGGGCACAGATTGATCTATTTGAAAAGACACTATCAATTATTAATTTAATAATTCTGCTATTCAAATGTGGTTTAAATGTGTGTACAAACATATACACTAGAAGTCTATTTTATACTTTTATATTATAGCATAAAGCTGGAATTAATTATCTTATGCAGCCACATCAATGTTTATAGCTGCCCAATTCACAATAGCTAGATTGTGGAACCAACCTAGATGCCCTTCAAGAGATGAATGGATAAAGAAACAGTGGTATATATACACAATGGAATACTACTCAGAGATAAAGAAGAATAAAATTATGGCACTTGCAGGTAAATGGATGATGTTGGAGACTGTTATGCTAAGTGAGATTAGCCAATCCCAAAAATCCAAAGGCCAAATGGTCTCTCTGATAAGTGAATGATGATGCATAATGCCGGGTGGAAGGGAGGCAAGAATAGAGGAAGGATAGATAGCATAGAGGGAAGGGAGGGGTGGGGTCGGGTGGGGGGGTAATAATAACAGAATGTGTGACAGACATCATTGTCCTGTGTACATGTATGAATGCACAGATGGTATGACTCTACTTTGTGTACAACCAGAGAAACAATAGCTGTACTCCATTTGTGTTCAATGAATCAAAATTAAATACATTAAAAAAAGGAAACTCACTAATATTTTATATGGATTCCATTTCATAAAGCCAATATTTGGATGCATTGGATTAGAAATATAACCTTAATATTAAGCTCACTTCTTTGTCTTTACTTGTTTCTAGTGAGGTTGCTAGAATACTTCAAATTGCATAAATGGTTAGAATTATATGTCGATTGAACATAACAGCTCAGACATTTGCCGCATGACCAAAGGCTTCCGAGAGAATTGTAAGTGCCTTCAAAAGACTTGTGGAGAAAAATGTAGCATTTATTTTGGAAATTCCATGCCTTCTGAAAACTAGGGGGTTTGTTACTATGACAGAAAATGGAAAAATGGAAAATAGGATACAGATAACAGTATCATGGACACACAATTTCTTTTCAGACAGGACAGATTCATCACAATGAAGAAATAGTTTCATGCTTTAGGAGTAGGAGTTCTTGGGAGGAAATTCTTTTGGGGCATTTTGCATTTCTGCACTTTGTAAACAAAACATTGACTTACCTTTGTTCTGAAATTCTTTTCAAAATTGTTTGCATAGGAGACAGCCTTGGAGAACATAATGCCTTGCATAGTAGCAAGGGACAAGTGGTGTGCTCTATGTCCATTTTGAAACTCAAGTTTCCTAAACACAGGATTTACCTACAAAAATGGAACATATTGCATACACAAGTTCTATCTGGCCCTCTCTACGTGGCTCTGTGGTTTGGGGGGCTTGGGGAACCAAAATAAAAGTGGTGATACTGTGTCGAATGCTACTGCTTTTGAGTAACATACTGTTTATTCTTTTTGATCTCTTTGACTTGTGTTTTCTGATAGCATCTATGAACGTGTGTTAGACGGTCTTTGTCAGCTTGCAATTAGGGTGAAACTCAGACTACCCAATTCTTTCTGAGAGCATCCAGAATTTGCCAGTTGTACAGTGTATGACTTCAGCAAAAATATGTACTCCCTAATAATGATAGGAAGACTGAGAGCACAACCTTAGACCTTTCTAGCACACCTACATACTACATTATAGGCACAAATTATTTAACTTCTTTGAACTCCATTTTCCCCATATCTAAAATAAAATCCTACCTCATAAATTCATCATAAAGATTAGATGAGATAAATTTATGTAAAATGCTTAGAAGCCAGGCTCATGATTTTCACTCAATAAATGTTATCACCACCAATTAGATGAGGAATTATAGCTAAATGCAATAAATACAAAATGGCATCAAGCAAAGCCGACAGCAATTAGTTTTATATGGTTAATCACACATGGCTGGCATAGTGCAAAAAACTATTTTGAATGGATATAGTGATATTATTGTTTCTGAATGTGACACATGGCCCTGGAAATTCACATATGGCAAAACACTTGGAAGTTCCTAATTATACTGAAGAGGAATTTTTCTCAGTTGGGGGCTTTCTTTCAGATATGTTGTGATTAACTACTGAGGGTTAAATATTAAGTTGGGGCAATTTCTGGGAACATAGACTTCTAAGGAGGTCTTATTATGAGCCTCTTACTTTTCCCTACATACTCTATTTTTTTGAGAGGGGTACTGGGATTGAACTCAGGGGTACTCGGCCACTGAGCCACATACCCAGCCCTATTTTGTATTTTATTTAGAGACAGTGTCTCATTGAGTTGCTTAGCACCTCACTTCTGCTGAGGCTGGCTTTCAACTCGAGATCCTCCTGCCTCAGCCTCCCGAGCTGCTGGGATTATAGGCATGTGCCACTGTACCTGACCCTGTATCTTCTAAATTCCTTGGAAATGACTCACTATGTAGGCGTCTCCTTGTTATAGATGTAGCAGTGACTCATGGATGATGGTTCACTCACACTTGATCTAGTTTCTCATCATCACATAGTTAGTGCTCTTGACAGGAATCTCTGAATAATTTCTTACCAACAACTCAGACACTCTTCTAGACTATAATCTTATTGAACAGAAAAGCCTAAATCCTTCCACTTGGGCACACCCCTATAATGCTTGTCACACAGTAGTGTAATTACATATTCATTGATTCAAGAAATGGGAGACAGTTAATTCCTAATTTTTGAGCCAGAAATTTCTGATTGTATTACATGAAAATGGAAGTATTTTTAAGTGGCTTGTGAATTAACATGAAGAGATGATCAGGAAGGGTATGCAGCAGAAGACTTAAACAAATGACTATACAATGTTTCCTTGGTTTTTCAGTTGTGAACAAAACAGAGCTGGTTTGAAACTCTAGTCTGAAGCATTAGCTTAACCATGCCTCAATTCCCATGATCCCACACTTCATTTCCCTCATGAGTGTTATTTTATGCTGTAACAATCATCAAACACCATCATCACTATTACCAGGTGAAAAAATATGTGATACCCTTCTTTGGGAGATATTGGAGGCTGTTCCCTGTGGAACTGCTTTGAAGTCAGACAAAGTAGGTGGTCTTGGGTTTGAAAAAAAGACTTATAAAAAATTGCAATGTATGCATGATCCCAATTAGCAACCTATTTCCTGGTTTTAAGATTTTAATATTTCAAATACCCTGAAAACACAGATTTCTTAGGTTTTCCATCTCTGTAATTGTTTTCTGCTGGTTTCTACACGTTGTTCACATTTTCCATGTTAACCCTTAGCATATGTATCATAACTGTTTAAAATTCCTGATCTGACAATGCCCTATTTGAGTCTAGTGTTTGTTTTTTTCCCTCCAGACTGTTTTTTTTTCTTGCCTCATAGTTTTTTGTAAATAGCCAGATATAATATATGAGGTCAAAGAAATTAAACAAGACTTGAGTGAATGGTTTTTTGGCCAAGAGTCAACTATGCTTAACATTTACTATATCATGATGTGGCAGAGGCTACAATTTCCCTTAGTGTCCTTGTTTTTCATTTCCCTTCTTAAATAGAGCCTAGGGCTTGTGTTTCTGTCAGCTGTAATGCCCTGTTATGATACAAGAACTGATTGACATGATAGTAAGCAGTGGAAGGAGGGAGGCGGACATTTCCTTTTACCCGGTTAGTCAGGCTCTGGTATAACACAGTTCATCAAGCTCTATCAAAGGAGGTTCTTTTGAAGGCTTGTTTGTTGCTGTTTAAGGAGAAGAGGATATTCTGACTGTATTTCAAAATATCTTATTTCCCCTACTTGTTGGAAGTAGAACATTTTTTTCTAATCTTTACCTGAGAACTTGATGGGGTTCCTGAAAGAAAAACTCACAAAAGTATGGGAAGCTCCCTAAGAATGGGACCCCAGAGGTTTTAACTCTTAAACTCGTCCATACTGAGGCTCCATTAATTCAGCAATCACAGTTGTAGCTTTCCTCCAACAGTAGGTTTCTCTTCCCAATGAACTGTGATTCTCTGTATTTGCCCTGTCTCTCCAATTTTCAGAGAGATGTTCTGCCCTCTGACCTAAATTCTCTGGTGATCTAAGAAGAGTTATTACTCTTCATTTGTTCAGCTTTTTTCTTGTGGTGAGATTGAGAATAGCAATTTAAGCTCTTTACATGTTACTCTCTACATGTTGGACCATAAATCAGAAGTAGGCAAGGCAATTTTTAGGTATTATTGATTCTATCTATCTATCTATCATCTATCTATCTATCTATCTATCCATCTATCATCTATCAATCATCTATCTATCTGCCTACCTATCTTAGACTATGTTCTTCTTAAAGAATCATTTAAAAGTGACTGAACAAGGACTATGAAGGCATTTGGTATTTGGAAAGTGGCTCTCAAGCTAACCAAAATCTGTTTCTTTCTTTTCTTAGCACTAGGACAGATTGCATTTTTCATTCTTTCTTGCAGTAGGTTTGGCACATGATTGAATTAAGGCCCAAAGGAATGTAAGCAGAAATGGTCTGGCCTGTAACACTTTTGTACACCAATCTTTATTCTCCTTCCTCATTTGCAAGATTAATGGAAAAGACTCTGAGGACCTGGGGGGAGTAAAAAGCCACAAGAAAGAAACACCTCAATAACTCTATGAAAGAAAATTCATCTTCTTTTTTTCCTCCACACCAACTCACATAAAATGGCAACATGTTCAAGAAGTAGACTCTTTGCATGTTGACATCACTTGTTATAGCAGCCTACCCTAAGGCAGGACAAAGAAGACGAATCTCTTCTGAGGGCAAACAAAACCCGGAAAAGAGAAGCTGTTGTCATGTAAGCAGTTGGGCAGAGATTTGGATCTGTTGTAATAATTCATCCATGCTGAGAAACTAACACATTCATACTGTTCACATGCAAAATTGCCTATATAAGTTTGAGTCTCTAAATGTTAATGTCCAAGGTCATGGTTTCTCTGAATCTTCCAGAATTATGCACAAATTCTGGACTCCACTCATACAAGAGGAGTCCTACAACTTGCAGGCTACTATTGATGAATTTCTTAGAGGTTTTCATTCAGTGTATTATCTCACATCTCTGTTATTTGTTCATATTAATCACCCTACCTGGAACATCTTTACATCCTTTCACTTTTCTATGCTTTTTTTTTTATTCATGCTTGAGTCTTTCTTTTAAGAAGCCTTCTTCAGTCTTCCCAAGACCAGGGTAGATAATGGGAAAATATTTTTTAAGTGAACTGAATACAAATCATCTTGCTATTGACACAAAGGAATAAAGTTTAAGAGTAGATGTGTTAAGAGACTATATTTCCTATAACTGAGACCTTGAGAAAAATGTCTGGCAGTTTGCTCATGATCAATACTAAGTAGATACTTTATGCCTAGGATTGCCTTTGGCATATTACAGACACAGAAATGGTGACACAATTTCTGCTTTATAAAGAGTTTCCATCTGAGTTGAGGAGATAGGCCTGACTAACTAGGCCAGTGATTCTTAGATTAGATGCAACAAAATCGTCCTATTCAAAATGTAGATTGTCGGGTGATTCTCATGCAAGTGCTCTGCAGATCAGAATAAGATACACTAGCCTCCTTGAATGACAAGTAATCACTGGTACCTAGTCTTCTGTCTGTAGGCATTCAGCCAACGTGCATGAATGTGAATGAAATGAGGCAATTAGGCCAAGAGAGAAAAATACATACTCTAGCGAATTGAACTGCATAAACTATAAGCTTGTAGGATTTCAGATAAAAGAGATTGGTATGGGCCAGCATAGTCAAAAAAAGGCATCAAGAAGTTAGGATTTGAATCAGCGTATCAGGATAGAAGCCACAAGGATTTTGTACTCAGACAACTCTGGATTTGAATTACAGATCCATCACTTAGTAGCTATTTAACTTCTCATAGCTTTTATTTTCTGATCTGTAAAAAGGAGGTTCATAGGAACTACTTTGCAATTCTATTTTGAGGATAAAATTAAAGTGCCTGCACAGTGCCTGGTTTGGTGCAATTGCTCAGTCTATGCCAGCCGTTTTTCCTTAAAGGATGAGCTATATTTGGATAGAGATATATACTTTTAGATCTACAAAGGACTTAGAGATCATCTTTCAACCAGTGCTCTAAATTTGCATTATTTATTGCTCAAATTGCCCATCTAATTGTGTTTCAGATATAACTATGATAAAATGAGGGTACTCCAGGACAAAGAAAAATTTAGAAGCAGAATTCATTCTGAATAGGATAAGGAGAGACTATTCATGGTATGCATTTTCAATTATAATGATTATTTGGTTTTTTTTTCCCCAAAGGATATATTTTTCTTCCAAAAAAAAAAAAATGAGTCCCAAAGCTCCTGGAACATTAGAAGAGACATTCAGACAGCCTTTATTCCCATCTAACTGCTAAGATTTGCTTCATTTATATCCTGTGATGGAATTATACATTACAAAGAGAAAAGGAAGTGAGAATTGACCTTGGCCTACACTGGAAGTTTGGATAATATTCTTCAGAGATTATTTCCCAAAATAATGTTTTCAGAAGTGAAAACAAACAAACAAAAAGCATAAAAAAAGCATAGGAACATTTAAAAATAAAATTAGCTGAGGCAGAAAAATAAAATCTCTGAGGCAGATTCCATTCCATGAGGACAGCAGATAGAAAATAGCAAGGGGCAGAACAGGATGGCATCAGGCCTGTTGATGGCGGGGCCTGTTGAGTGGATGGGCACTGGTTGGTTTAGGCTATTAGACACTGGAGATGCTTAAGAATCCATGTTACTTCTCTCTGTCACTCAGGATCTTCAGATGGTTTTCTCAGGACCTTCGGTCAATGAATACCAATATAATAAGTGCCACCACGTCACTGAGATCTTCAACCACATTTTTTGATCCCTGTTTAGTCTTACCAGTAAATCAGTCCACATTTTTAGCTTCCTGGACTCTGTCTTTGTGTTCAGGAATACTGGGTTGCACCAAGCTCCCTCTGGAACTTTGCTCATGCTTTTGTGATCTCTGGAACTCTCTCCCTGTGCACTGCCCTTGCCTGTAGCTCATTACTGGCTCAATGTTGACTCTTTCTGTAGCATTGGGATCAGGTAGGCATTTTCTCCAGCAAGAACAGATTCCTCAGGGCTGGGGTTGTAGCTCAGTGGTAGAGCACTTGCCTTCCACATGTGAAGTACTGGTTCAATACTAGGCACTATTTAAAAATATATAAATAAAATAAAGGTTTTGTGTCCATCTACAACTAAAACAATATTTTAATAAAAAGAAGAGATCACTGACTGAACTATCTCTCCTATAGTCTTCTTGTTTTTAGATGTCTTAGTGAGGGAAGGGAGCTGGGAAATAGGCACTGTATCCAATAAAAAATAAGATATATAATTGAAGTATTTTATGTCCTTAAATAGGGGTTTATAATTTTCTTTATAAACTTTGATTCTAGTTACTTTATGCTTATTAACTGTTTTTTATGGGTTCTCCTTCTCTCTCTATATATATGTATACGTGTGTGTATGTGTGTGTGTATAAATATATATGCCTATGTATGCATAGATAAATAGAAAATCAAATAAAGTTTCTTTGGTCAACCTAAAAGATATATAAATATTCACTGAATAACCAAACTTGAGGTCAAAGATTAAGATTTTTTTCTTCCCCCTCTCTGCATATCTCTGTTTGTTTTGTTTTAAATTTTTCTTTATTTTCAGATTCAGATCAATACTATTCATATTTTCTTAAGATGGTGCATATTTTAAAAAAATCTTTGTTTCCGATTTTTATTGATTATCAAGGTATGTTAGAACTAGTTTGGGCAGTTTACTCCATTTTACTAGTTGCATGATGAACACTTCTCTTACACATTGCTTTCTGTTATTCAAATTTTAAAAATACATAGATTTGTCCTTTTTTTGAGTAATCATTTTCCCTAGAAAGCACATTAAGTTAATCTTTGCATGAGAAAATGATTCTATTTTCCTCTCACATCAATGATTTAAAACCATATAGAATTTTAGGATAGATTTTGCCCCTGAAACTCTGTAGGACATTTACTATGTTCTTGCATTTAACACTTCAGATTAGAAGTGTAATGTACAGCCTTTTCAATTGCTTTTTCTTGATGACTTAAGTTTTGTGTATGACTAATTAAAATCATTTTTCCTGCTTTAAGTGTCAGGCTGTGGGGCTCTATTGATTTCTTCCTTAGAGTCCTTCAATCTTTTGACATGTATATTTCTTTAACTCAAGAAGATTCCTTCCATTATTTCTGTGTGTTCTGCTTTTCTTTCATCTACTTTGTTGCCCTGATTGAATGCCTGTTCCATGTTTATTGAATCTGTTAAATTGGCACTCTCTGTCTTTTATCCTATTGAGCTTCTTTTTTTACTTTTGAATTCAGAGAGAATTTTCTGAGCTTTGTTTATGATTAACTGATTCAACTTCTGCCATCTTTGGGGTCTGAGTTTGTCAAACTCTGTATTGATGTAATTTCTTCAGATATGGTGATCTGAACTTTTATTCCAAGATGGAAAATAAAATGAAACTTTTGCTTTTTGTAATTTAATTTCTGCCATGTTCAAGGCCCGATTGCCTGTGAAGAGTAAGAGAGAAGTAGAATTGAAGGAGATTACACAATGAGGTAGCCCTGTTGGGAAGCAGGTCTCTCCTATCCTCTGTTGTTATATAATTATGCAGTGCACTGCATTCCTTCCTCTAAATGGCATTACAGTCTGTTTTGGAATCCTCATTTACAGTCCATACTTCCATATGGTCATGCCTTCCACTATGCCAGAATCCAGTTTACTTCCTAAAGTCACTGGGAGGATCAGGTTATGTGTTCCTACTTACTAACTCTATTTTGCTGCCCTACTATAATACCTAGAACTTTCAGGTGTCTAAATCTACAGATAATTTTAGTGGTTATGGGACAGTAGCAAAAAGGTGCTCTGAAGAAATATGCCAGGAGACCTCACCACCATGTGGAATGCTCCCTTTCTCCTTGGGACAGGCTGAAGTTCACTGGAGCACAGTTTCTTCTGCATTTTGCTTAATGATTCTGCTGGATCCCTTCTTCTCCCATCAGGCTGTGTATACGTTTTTCATGAAGAGTGAGTGCTTCACCTCCTGTGGCATGTGGCACTCTCTACCTTTCCAGCTTTATTTGTGAATGTGAGCACTAAAACCCTGTTGCCTCATGGCTTTCCTTCCTTCAAGCACCTACTACTCTTTCTTGGAGAAGTTCCAGGGATTGGTTGAGGAGATACCCACTGTTGTACCAGGCAGGTTTTTGTTTTCGTTTGTACGAAGTTTAGAGATGCTTCAGTGTAAACCAAAAGACCATTCAACTCAGAATCAGGGAGAAAAAAAAGAACAAAGGAAAAATGATCTTGCCAGCACATGTGACTGAATAGTCTAACTGCCCAAGCTTAGATTTCACATCAGGAAGGGCTCAGTTGGAACTCAACTGCCACCGTGGCTCCTTGGCTCTTAGGTTCAGAGTAGCAATCTTGGCAATTTTGTCTTTGTACCATCTCAGCACAGAAAGTTCAAACCCCACATCCTAGAATTGAGCATTCTTGTTCTCAGCAGCCTGATGGGAATGATTTGCCTTTTCCTGAACTAATCACTAAACCATATGGGATTGTTTTCCCTTAGGTCAATCTCCACTCCTGGAACCCAAGAGTCTGTTCAAAGGGAAACTTGTTAGCTATAATAAGAAACAAAGGGAGCACCTGTATTGGAAGTAGGGTGAAAATGTTTTGGACCAGTCTACAGATATTCACAGCACTCTTACCTCTACTTAATTTTGGATTATTTTTCCCCCTCTTTGTTAATGATAGTCTACACAATTTCCTCCAAGAATTCGTTTCACATTTGCTTTTACATTTCTGTGTGTAGCTCTTCTACCATTGAGTACGATATAGAATATTACCTACACTGGGGGATATATATAAACATAAAGAATTAATTTGTCATCTTTAGTCAGGACTGCATAATTCTTATTTCTATCCCTTAAAATATCTATGACTCTTCCAAGTCCAAATCACTAAATGGTTGCCATCCTAGGTATAGTGGCCTTCCAAAGCAAATTTATTTTCATCAGTGACTCTAGAAAAGCACAGTACTATGCTTTCTTCCAGGCACAGACTCCTATAAACTCACTTTATTAACTGAGTTGAGCTACCTACTCACATTACAATATTTTCTTAGTAAAATATTTTGGACGCTGTTGTGTCGTAGCACTGACAATGTCTACTTAGTCACTAAAGAAAAAAATCTTCAAATATATTCATGTGGTTGTGTTTTTTTCTTACTCTAAATTCATTTTGCCTAAAGGGATAGAACTATTCTTTATGACACAAAAATATCAATGCTAATTTATAGAGCTTGTTTACTTCTCTTTAGTACCTGATTACTTTTCTATTTTTTCTGCACCAGATGTGACCCAGAACAAATTTTAGTGTTGATCATATGAGTAACACAGCATCATAGAAACGAAAAGAAAGTAACAAATGCCTCATTTTCTCTGACCAAATTTACAGTACTGTCCACTTGACTAGAGAAGTTTCTATATGGTTCTGGTTGACGTATATGCATCTATTATCTTAATAAAAGTATGATTCTGCACACTTAGATCTGAAAGAGCTGGTCTGGAAGTCCCTGAAGCAGTAAATTAAACATAGGGAATGTCTCCTGATGAACAGTCACTCATAGAAGCATCTGTATTTTCACAATTCAAAAAAAATGTAATATTTGCTCAGATTATTAAGGACACAAAGAGTAAAATGCTTAAAGGTCAATGTTTGTGTATTTTACTTTATGCAAAGCAGATCTGTGAACATTAAAATGTTTACATTAAGATCATCACTAAATGACTTTTATAAAATATTTGTCACATGGTTTTAAGTAGCAAATTTTTTCAACTCATTATTTGCATATTATAATAACTAATGCAGTTCTTGGCACATAGACTGATACACTGGTTGACAAACCTTCACAAAAGCAAATTTCTTTTACAATACTATTTTACATGATGAAGGTATCAAGGAGATTCCTGTTTTCCTAATGGACCACTATTGAAGAAGGAGGGGGGAGATAAAGTTGGCAGTGGACCAAGCCCCATGTAAAGAAGGTGATGTTGGGGTGAGAGAAGAATGTTGCCTAGGATGCAGTTGCATCCTCTGTGAGGATTCTGTCAGGCTAAGACTTAGTGTCTCCCTTCCCTTCATTTCAGAGAAGTAGAGGATTGTATCATGAATGGGATCAACTAACTAAAGTGAAGGCAGTTTCTGTAACTTGAAATGTATTGCTATCCCATCTAAGTCTCTGCCTCTAGCAATATAGCTGATAAAAAACAAAGCATTTAGTAGAACATAAAGTGTTTAGTGTTATTTAATAACTCCTTAAAATATTATCTTTCCTTTACAGAAGGGACATCAATAATAACCCCTTGAAAATAAAGTGCAGCATTCAGATTAAAGCCACATTGTCATTTTGGATGAAGTGTAAAGTCCAGTGCTACAAAATATACATTCAGGGAGAAAGAAACTGCACAGAACTCTCTCCTGAATGAGAACAATTTTCTTAGACTTCCCTTGTTTTAAAATTCCTCTCCACACAGGTAACAAGGACCAATCATTATTCACTAAACATGGGAAAATCAGATCTTCAGTGCCTCAGATCAGTTTCCTCCACTGTATTATTTTAAGCCATGAAAATCTAACCTCCCGATTCTCTGACAGGGCAGAGCCTTGGCTCTGTGGTCATGTGGGGAGGACAGTGTTTGGACAGCATTGCGGCTCAATGCCCTCCGTACTGAGGCTTGCAGGGACAGGTGGGGAGGCATCCTGCAGCCTGCTGTCTGGAATAGGAGCCTAACAAGAGTTGGCTGCTGTCCACTTTCCATCCCAGGAAACCCCATCTCTGTCACAGGTCCACATGACTGCTTCTGGATACATTGTTTTATAAATATTCTTGGAACAAAAAATAATTCCTTATGTGTTTTAATTTAGAAGTAGTCTTTCTGCAAAATGAAGTAAAAATGTATTATCATCATTTCTTTTCAATAAATATGACCGTATGGCACTCCACTAAAATGAAATTCAATGAATAGTCTCTGATCCCTAGAAACTTCAGTCTTAGAAAATAATTCAATTCAATAATGATTTATTAAGGGCCTATTACACAGCAGATCTGTTGTGGAGTCTGTATTACATCGACACGAGTAACACAGACAACTGAACAAATACCTAAGGTAAACAAACCCCATGCAAGCTCTCATTATGCAAGAGTAAAGGGATGAATATAAATTTGTGGACTAGGGAGGACAGAAAATGAAGAAGGGACAGGAACCACATCAGGATTTGTACCTTTTACAGCTCAATGGAAGTAATTTTATTTCTCTCATCTGTGAAAGAAGAAGAAAAACACCGAAATCTAGGTTGTGAAAGTGACTTGTGTGTCTTTAAGAATTGGTCAGTTTACAAGAAAGAATGACACAGACTGAGAATTTTAACATCCACTGCAATGTTCTTTCCATATAACCAGAGCAATATATATTGAGTTCTTATATTATACCAGGTGTTTATTCAGTAAACAACATTAAGTGAGCAATAGTATTTTTTAACATGAAATAAAATGTAGTCTGTTCCATCTCCTAGATACAAAGTTAATGCTCACATTATGTCCTCCCATGCACCTTAACATAGAAAACTAAGAGAATAGAAGATGACAGAATATTTGGGTTGATGTGTTCATCGCAGGGTGGATGTATTGTTGATGACAGCCAGGAGGAGAAGAGGGAAGGGGTGGGTGCAGAAGAGAGGAAGTATATCAGTTACCTATTATATAACAAGTGACCTGAAAGACCGCGGCCTAAAACCAAAGCCCTCTGAACTGAGGAGTCCTCAGTTTAGCTGATCTGGGTCAGGCTAGACTGGTCTCTCTCAGCCGGGTTTGTCATGTTCCTGCTTGGACTGGTTGGTCTGTGATGGCCTTTCTTCACTGACAGGTTGGTCAGCTATCAGCTAGGGAAGGAAGGAAGGTGACTGGTTCACACATCTTGTTTGGTCACACAGTGGTAGATTTTAAAGACTGAGAGGTGAAGTATGGCAGAAATCTCAGGGCTTGGGTTTTGAAAGTGCACATCTTTTTGTACATGTTGCTAGTCAAATTTAGTTACAAGGTATTGAGAAGATGTCACCTCTTTTTGACAGGAGGTGCAGATAATTGCAGCCATGTAATAAATAAAAGAGATTAGTTGGAGAGAATTAGGATAACAGTAAAGGATCAACAGACTGTAGATGTAGTTTTACTCCTGAAATCCAGAAATAAATGAGAGCAAATGAAGAAGAAAAATTGGGGTACTCTACTGAAAACTAGGTATTTTTATGATGAAAATAAAATTTTTTTCAAAAGACCTCTTTGGAGCCTTTACTATTTCATTTGAACTTTGCTTCCAATGCATGTTACACATAAGAATTAGCTTTGATTGGAAAGAATGATCTTTGTATTTCTAGGTTATTGACACCTTTTTATATGAGAACAAAAAAACAAGTGGAGCAATCTTTCTAATACACATCAAGATACCAGGAACAAAATAAATGTGGTCACAGCCACTAATTATAATATATCTGAGCAATAGGACATGTTTTAAGAAATGAATTATCATTCATCCTATTTTTCATATTACAAGTATATGAAATTATAAATTTTATCTACACAAACCAAAATACACCTAAGTCCTCAACTCATTGGTATAATTGTTTAGAGGAGGTAAGCTTGCTGAGAAAGCAAGCATAAACAATTTTTATTTTAATTGATTGGAACTATGACAGATGTTTATAAATTTCAACTCCAACAGGCTATTCATGATTTGGTTATATTTAGGTGTTAGGGCTTAAATATTCCATCTCTTCCTGATTTTTATATGTGGTTCCTCAAAAGACCAGACTGATCCAATTCATCTAGAAAATATTCATTTAGGTACACTCACAAACCAGTAACTGTCAGCTGGTTAGGCTCTGTACTTACCCAGTCTGAGTCCTGTTCCTGGTTATAGATTCACTAGCTCTTATTTTCCCTGGCTCTTTTGCCCTTTGGAACTCTCTTATCTTTTGACCTCTTTACAAAGAGGTCAAACAGATACTTATTAAGAGATCCTGGGAATTAGAACCAGGGAACACCACAGTGAGTAAGACACAGGTACCATTGCTTTCACAAGACTGATACTCCTAGCCTGTTTTGGATTAATTAGATCCTCAGGGTTTTCTCTGAAATCCCACACCTTCCAGAAGAAAGATAAAATCACCTACAGGCACATCCTCAGAGGGGTACAGAGTGGACTGGGATGCTGGCTGCTAGGGAAGTGAGAGAAGACATTCTCTTCCATTCAAATCAGCTGGCAGCTTGGACATCAAGAATGCAAAATTAAAGAAGCTATTGAGTACTTCTTCTTCACCCTTGTATACCTCTCCTGCATTTGTCCATCTCTCATGACTATCAACTCTGTAAAGGACACCGACCATATTTCTCTCTCTTTCTTTCTTTCTTTCTTTCTTTCTTTCTTTCTTTCTTTCTTTCTTTCTTTCTTTCTTTCTTTCTTTCTTTTTCTTTCTTTCTTTCTTGCCTACTCCAATGTCTCTCATGGAGTAGAATATCATTATCGCTTGTTTAATTAAAACCAAATTGTCTTAGTTTATGAGTTAAAATTATCTCTCTTTGCCATGGCCACAAGGTCAACTTGTCATATTTTTATCAAGCTTCAGGGATGTGCTGTATTAACTAGTTTTGCAAACCAGTGACAAAAATTGGCATTGAATTTTTGAAAAGTAACATTCAGTTTTTGAAGGAATCAAGAAACGCTTTCTACTTCATACTCTGTATTGGGGACTGGATTTTGAAACTTGGCATTATAATTTATTAAAATAATGAATTTATTTTATTTTTATTGTGAAATAACAAATATGTGTGAATGTGCACAGAAATGTACACAATACAACTCAATAACATCACAAAGTGACCATTGAAGAATAATCATTGGTTGTATTTGCTTGGCTGTACAGATCT
This sequence comes from Glaucomys volans, assembly GCA_020662805.1. NCBI lineage: Eukaryota > Metazoa > Chordata > Mammalia > Rodentia > Sciuridae > Glaucomys > Glaucomys volans. Next base: position 1,093,761 of record JAJEJO010002337.1, read on the forward strand.
CTTCACTTTGTGTGTGTGTATATATATATATATATGTGTGTGTGTGTGTGTGTGTGTGTGTGTATATGAACAAGCTAAGCGAGTAATGAAAACAATTTTAAAAGTGGAGAGGGCGAGAAACATTAAGGTCAAAAACCAGAAAAATGTTAACCTCCACAGAAGGAAATTTTTGCTCCTTCCCAAACTCTATACTTAGTCTTTCTTCCAAGAAATTGTTATTCTAACATGACTGTTTTCTCATTTTCCTTTCAGATATTAACACATTATTATTATTAATGTCTCCTTATATTTGTGAAATTCATTTTTTATTCTGTGTGGCTGTATTAATTTATTTTCAGTGTTTTTTTCTTCCAAGGTAGCAATATATCACAATTTAATTGTGTATTCTTCTACTGGTGGACATTGAGATTGTTCTCTGATTGCTATGTAAAGAGCATACATGCACATATGAATTCCTGTTATATATGTGCTAAAGTTTGAAATAACTGGGTCACATCATATGTAATTCTTCACCTTTAGTAGATAGCATTAAACTGATTACCAGGTTTGTTGTGAAAGTTTCCACTTCTATCACTAGAGTTATGAGAGACCTCTTTGACTGATTTTCTTGCCAGAATTAATAGTGTTGATCTTACTCTTAATTTTAGCTACTTGCTGGGTTCACATATTAGTAGCATCTCTAATTTTAACTTGCAGATCCACATCTATCTATGGTGAAGCTGATAAAATTTTCATCTTTTTATTGGTCCTTTGATTTTCTCTTTTGAATGTGTCCATTCAATTTAATTTGTGTCTTAATTACTCCTGGTCTTTTTTTGTAAGTAAATTTCTGAATCAGATGGTAATTTCATACAAATGAATATAAATAAATACAAGCAAATGAATAAAGAAAATACTTTGCATTTTCTATAGGGATATAATTAAATTTAGATAACTTTGGAGAGAAGATACAACTTTATGATTATGAATCTTCCAAAGCATGAACATGTAACACTTTACACACAGTCCTCTTAAATTTTTATCTAATGAATGTTTTGTAGTTTTCTACATAAAGGTCTTAAACAGTTTTTTTTAAAGTTTAATCTTAGTTGATGCTTTTCATGTCACTTAAATGGCATCCTTTAGTTTTCACTATCTAATTGGTTTTGCTTTATCATGGAAATATAATTAGTTTTTTATATTGACTTTCTAACAAGTTTATTACCTCATGACTGGACTCTTTCATATTTTCTATGTATATAAACTTGTCATTTGCAAATATGACACATTTGTCTCCTCATTCTCATTTCTTAAACTTTTTTGCCCTCATTGTTCTAGCTAAGACCTTCAGTAGAATATTAAATACAAAAAATGATAGTAAGCATATAAGATTGTTTCAGTTTAAAAGTTTCCAATCCAACTTTCACTATAAGCTAAATTTCTTTGGATATTTCTTGTCAGTTTTAAGAAGTTCTCTTCTTTTCCTCATTCTCTAAGAGTATTTTTAAAAATTATAAATGAATATTGAATTTTATCTGTTTTAATAGCATCTAGTGAGATCATCATAATTTTTTCTCCTTTTTAAATCAATTTATTGATTTTCAAATATTAAAAACTTTTACATTCCTGGAATAAATTAAATTTATTGTTATATATGATATACATATACACACATACACACATATAAATACACATGTATATACACATATATGTGTATAGACATATGCACATGTAAATATACACATTTACATACATATACACACATGCTTATATGTGTATATATGTGTTTATATATATATACTTTATTTATATGCTGGATATATATATGTGTATATATATGTACGTGTGTGTATATATATGTGTGTGTGTGTATATATATATGTATGTGTGTGTGTGTATATATATATATATATATATATATATATATATATATATTTTGCTGATTGTTTTATTTGGAACTTTTTGTTTTGTGGTGCTGAGGATAGAACCCAGGGTCTTGTGCTTACAAGGCAGGCACTCTACCAACTGAGCTATATCCCCAGCCCTTTGGGAACTTTAAATATATATTCACGTGTAATATTCACCCATTATTTTCCTTTCTGTGATGTCCCTGTGCCGTTTCCTGCCAAGGTTAAGTCAGCAATTTAAGATAAATTGAAAAGTTTTTAACTCTTTGGAAGAGTTTATGTAGTATTGATCGTATTTCTGTCTTAAATTTTAGTAGAATTTATCACCAATAAGTTTATCACTGAAGTTTTGTTTTGGAGGTTTTAAATGATTAATTTCATTTATATAAATGCCTACGTTTATCACATTTTTCTATTTCTTGTTAGGTTGGTGTTGGCAACTACTGTCCTTCAAGGAATTTATATATTTTAGATAAATTTTTGAATAGAGCATTGGCAGGAAGTTTTTCACAATATCTCTTATTTGTTGGTCAGTCTTTAATCAATCTTACCTGAATTGATCAATGGTAATCGTCTCATCAAGGAGACAACAATTGCTTTATTAATTCTTTCTATTTTAGGATCATATTTATTTCATAATTTCTTATATTATTTCTTTTCTTCTTTCTTCAGTTAGTTTTTCTAACTCCTCTAATTAGATTATTGAACTTGATTTTATCATATTTTCTAGTATATGCACGCATATTTAAAATAATCTATCCCTTTAACTGGATATGCAAGTTTGACATGCAATATTATTATTTCATTAAGCAATAATATTTATTATTTTCATGATTTTGTATTAAATATTAAAAAGGAGACTTCTTCATTTTTAAACAAATAAGTCCTCTTGGTTTTCTTTCTTTCTTTCTTTCTTCTTTTCTTTCTTTCTTTCTTTCTTTCTTTCTTTCTTTCTTTCTAAGAGTTTCTTGCTTAATTACACTATGATCACTGAATCACTAAGTCCCCCTATTTCTATTTGTACTTGAAAATAATATGTATTCTGAAGTTAATTCATGTAGCATTATATCAGGAATTGCTATATAAAATTCAATTATTCAGATTTTAAAATTTTCTGCATCCTTTTTGATATCTATTATCTTTTATATATCACTACCTGAGGTAAAGAAAATTTTCCACTAATGACATAAATATGTCTCTTTCTCCTTGTAGTTCTAATAATTTTTACTTTATTATTTTGAGACTGTATTTTATGTGTGTACAAATTTATTGTTCATGTATATTCTGGTTTCTTGAACTTTATTATTTTCATAAAATATCTCCTTTTATCACTGAAATTTTTTTTTCTTACATTCTAACTTATTTATATGAATATGGCCATATCAGCCTTTTTCCTATTATTGATGACATGGTAAGCATTTTTTCTATCTTTCTACTTTAAGGATTTACTAAACTTCATATAAGTATAAGCTTCTTGCAATTCCATAGGGTTGGGTTTTGATTGCTTTTAACTCTGTGTGAAAATATTGACTTTTAAAGTATGATTTGGGGCATTTATATTAAATGTAATTATTTGTGCATTTTGATTTTAGTAAATCATACTTCCACATTTTGTTTCATTGTTCTTCATTTTAAAACTTTCTTTGGTATTAATTTTAATTTATTTTAAAATAAACACCCTTTTATTACCTTAAATGTTATACTCTTTTATTATTCTATTGTTTACTATAGACCTTACATATTAAAGTCTAATATTAGTTGAAATTTTGATATTTTTCTCAAGATAATGACACCACCTTATATACCTTGAAATCCTTTTGACTACCTTCCCTTTGTAGTCATGTGTTTTAGAACCCACTTTGTATATGTGGGTTCTATGCTCAATATTTATTTGAATTTATCTCCATATTTTCTTTTCCATTGATATTCATACATTCACTCAACATTTTTTATCCAAAAGGAAGTATTTTTCAACTACCTCAAATATAACTTCATGTATTATTTAGTATGCTAATTCTGTAACAAATTCATTCAGTTATCATATATGGAAAATACCATTATTGCAACTTCTTTCTTAAGATGTATGTTTCTGGACTTAGAATTCTAGAGTGACAGCTTTTCCCAGCATCTTGAAGATAGGAAGCTGTCTCTGACTTCCACTGACACAGTGAAGAATTCAGCGGATGTTCTACTTGTTATTAAGATTTTTCTCTTTGACTTCAGTTTCCAGCAGTTTTACCAGGATATACTTACATTTTTTGTTTGTTTGCTTGTTGAATTAATTTGTTTTGATCTTTCTTAATTTCTATGTGATTTCTTAATTTTGACTTCACATTTTTTATTTAGTGTTGGGTAATCATCAAATGAGGCTTCTAGATAGAATGTAAGGACAAAAACATTTCAATGATAGAAAAGGATATTTTATGAAAACAATAATGTGTAAGAAACCAGAATACACATGAGCACTACGTTTATTTAGACTTCATTCTTCTTTTTCTTCACCAGGGATTCATGTTTTCTTCTGATCTTTCAAACTTTAAATTATTTTAGGTAGTGTTTTCTGACCATTCTTCCCACTCTTTTATTTATTTATTTATTTTCTTTTGGGCACCAGGGATTGAACCCAGGGGTGTTTTCACCACTGAGCAACATCCCTAGAAATTTTATTTTATGTGTATTAATTCATTTACTTCTCACAAGAATTCATGAAGTAGTTATTATTACCTATTACATACATGAGGAAGCCTCCTTTTTTTAACTTATTTAGTTTTGATTCATTGAACACAAATGGAGTACAGTTATTGTTTCTCTGGTTGTACACAAAATAGAGTCACACCATCTGTGCATTCATACATGTACACAGGGCAATGATGTCTGTCACACATTCTGTTATTATTCTTACACCTCCACCCCAACCCCATCCCTCCCTTCCCTCTATGCTATCCATCCTTCCTCCATTCTTGCCTCCCTTCCATCCCGCATTATGCATCATCATTCACTTATCAGAGAGATCATTCGGCCTTTGGATTTTTGGGACTGGCTAATCTCAGCGTAACAGTCTCCAACATCATCCATTTACCTACAAATGCCATAATTTTATTCTTCTTTATGGCTGAGTAATATTCCATTGTGTATGTATACCACAGTTTCTTTATCCATTCATCTATTGAAGGACATCTAGGTTGGTTCCACAATCTAGCTATTGTGAATTGGGCAGCTATAAACATTGATGTGGCTGCATCACTGTAGTAATCTGATTTTAAGTCCTTTGGTATAGGCCAAGGAGTGGGATTGCCTGTATTCTTAATAAAAGACATTCTAACTGGGGTAAGATGAAATCTTAAGGTGGTTTTGATTTGCATTTCTCTTATAACTAGGGCTTTTGAATATTTTTATTTTTCATTTTGAAAAAGGGTCTCTCCAGATTGCTTAGAGTCTTGATAAATTTCTGAGGTTGGTTTTGAACTTACTATCCTCCTACCTCAGCCTCCTGAGCCTCTGGGATTACTTGTGACATGTGCCACCACTCCAGGCTCATTCTTTAGTTCTCCTTTTTGACTGTATCTCATCTGATGAGGTCTTAATTTGTCTTATGGTGCTTCAAAATTCTAAAACTTCATTTCTTTTAATCTCCTAATTCCTTTTCCGCAATTCTTACTAGTCTGCCTCAACTTTTAAATTAAATCTGTCTGGTTTATTGCCTTTTTATACTATTACCTTAATGATTTTTGTGAGCTTCTGTGTCTGGTTTTATTTTTTATTGTGTGCTGAAGAATGCCTCTGAAATATTTTCTGTAGAGATAATATGAGAACAAGGTTAATGCTATCTTCCTCCACAATGAACTTTGAACTTTTCAGAAAGAACTCTATGGACACTATCAGTGTAGGACTTCATTAATAATTGTTGTGGTTTGGATTTCAGGTGTCCCTCATAATCTACTGTTAATGCAGGAATAGTCAGAGGTGAAATGAGTAGATTATGAGAGTTATAACCTAATCAGTCCATCCCATTAGTCCATCCCTGTTTAATTTGACAGATGGGTGGTAACTGTAGGCAGATGGGGTGTGACTGATGGAGGTGGGGTCTCTCTGGGCATCCCCTGAAAAAGATTATTGCACGTATGACCCATTCCTCTCTCCCCAGTTCCTCTTTCTATGCTTCCTGATCCCACAATTTACTAAGAAGTTTTTATCCACTGGACCCTTCTCCCATGATGTTCTGTCTCATCTTGGATCCAGAGCAATGGAATCAGCCATTTATGGACTGAGACCTCTGAAACTGTGAGCCCTAAATAAGCATTCCGTTTACTCAGATATTTTAGAAATAGTGATGAAAATCTAGCTAAAACAGAAATTGGTACCAAGAAGTGGAGTCATTGCTATGACTAACTTGACCTTGTGGTTCAGAAGCCTTTGGAAATAGTTTGAAAATAGTTTTAATAGTTTAGGCATTCAGCCTGGAAAATCTTGTAAGAAAAACTTAATGGGTGATAGTGGTGGGAGCTGAGAAGACTAGAATGACAATAGAAATGTGGACTGTGCTCATTAGGTTTCAGAGGGAAATGAGGACTCTGTTGGGAATTGGACTAAAGTCCATTCCTGTTATATTCTGATAAAAAAAACTTGTCTACATTTTGCCCATGTCCTGCGAATTTGTGTGAGGCTGAATTTAAAGGTGAGGGACTAATTAATCTGGAAAAGATTTGCAATTTGGCCAGAAAGTTATACATAAAGATGGAGTCAAAGAAGTTGTGCTTGTTGAAGAGATTTCAGCATCTAAAGAAGTGCTAAATACTTTGCATAGAGACAATAGAAAAGATATCTTAAGGACATCTCAGGAATTTGTAAGACCACACCAAGTACAGGTTCAATGGTGTAGAAGAAAAAATTAATTTGAGAAGAAATCATGGGGTTCCCTGTGTGCAAAGGGGTTCCTTGGAAGTTTCTTTTTTTTTATCATGTTGAACTGCATAGGCACTGCAGCTATGATTTCAAGGGGCCCAGGTGTTACATGAGCTGGTTGCAGAGCCTGGACTCATCTACATGTCTTGGTTCCACAGGAATTCAGGATGCTGGAGTTAGGGGATTGAATGGAAACTTCCACTGAGATGTCAAAGGAAGGCCTCTGAGGCCAGGCAAATTGTAGCAGAGTCAGAGTTCCTGCAGATTGCCCTAGAGTTTGCATGAAATTGTGAAGGTGAAACTGAAGGTGGAATAGAGATCCCAGGAATTGATAGATTACAGTAATGTGCACTGTCCACCAAAAAAAGTTGCTGGCTGAGGAGAGAACCAGGTGAAAAGAAAAGCCATGTGCACTGCAACCAGCAAGGCCAAATAGGCAAGCTTGCCCAAACCCTTTAGAGAGCATATCTCAAAACCATGCTTCATAGATGCTGTACACAGAATTAGGGAACCCTTTTGACTTGCTAGGTTTGGGTCTTGCTTTGGTACTATCCCTTCTTTCTATGCCCATAATAGTTCCTTTTGGAATGGGAGTGCTTACTGTGTGCTCTTTTGTATTAAATGTGTGTAACTTGGTTTTGGAAGGACTCATAGACAAAAGTTTGCCTTGAGTCTCAGAGGAGGCTTTGAACTTGGACTTTTTGGCAGTCTGGAACTGTTAAAAATATGGGACTCTTAGAGTTGACTGAATGAATATTGCTTTGTGAGATGCAAATGAGCTTTGGGGGAACAGGGGGAGAATATTATAGTTTGGGTATGACATATACCCCAAAATGTTTTGTTAATGCAGAAATATTCAGAGGTGAGATAAGTAGATTATGAGAGCTATAACCTAATTAGTCCATCCTTGTTTGAATGGCCTGACTTGGTGTTAACTGTAGGCAGTTTGAGCAAGGTTGGTGGATGTATGTCACCAAGGGTGTGCCCTGGAAAGGTCATTACTTTGAGCAGTTTTTCTCCCTCCTCACTCATTCTATGCTTATGGACATACCATTAGCTTAGCAGCTTTCTATATTGGGCCCTTCCATCACAATGTGCTGCCTCACCTTGAGCCCAGAGCAATGGAGTTGACCTTCTGAGATTTTTAAAACTGTGAGCTCCCCTAAGTGGCTGTTGTCAGTATTTTTGTCACAGCAATTGAAAGCTAACTAAAATAGTAGTCTTCCAGGAATTGGGATGATCTGAAGATGAACTGTAATCCTTAGTGCAGCTACTATATTCCTCCTTGACTTTTATTTGTAATACTCAGCCTAGGGAATACCTGCCCTAAATATGCAGGTTTCAACAAGCTCCCAACCTTGTTGAATCCTTAACTCCATTGTCTCCATAAACATGTTGTGCCCTCAAGGTCCCTGCCTCATTTCTTTTATTATTTTTCCCGCAGAATTGGGAACTGACCACTAGAGGGAAAACAACCCTGAATGCCTTGCTCACTTAACTGAATTTCTGTCTTCTCCCAGATTTCAGCTTAGCAACTCTTACCTGTCATATTGCCTTACCAGGGTCTTTCTTTTTTACAGGTCTTTTCGTTTTTACAGACTGCATTTTGATTCACTGTACACAAATGGGGTACAACTCTTCATTTCTATGGTTGTGCATGATGTAGATTCATACCATTCATGTAATCGTACATGTACATAGGGAAACGATGTCTGTCTTAGTCCACCATCTTTCATACCCCCGCCCTCTTCCCCCTCTCATTTCCCTCTACATAATCTAAAGTTCCTCCATTCTTCTCTTATCCCTGACCACCCCCCCACACACACATCCCCATTATGTATCATCAACCACTTATCAGGGAAAACATTCCACCTTTGGTTTTGGGGGTTTGGCTTATTTCACCTAGCATGATATTCTCCAATTCCATCTATTTACCTGCAAATGCCATAATTTTATTCTTTATGGCTAAATAATATTCCATTGTATATATATATATCACAGTTTCTTATGGGTTTCAACCATTCATCTGTTGAAGGGCATCTATGTTAGTTCCACAATCTAGCTATTGTGACTATAGCTGCTATAAACATTGATATGAGTGTATTATTGTAGTATGCTAATTTTAAGTCCTTTGAGTGTAAACCAAGGAGTGGGATAACTGGGTCAAAAAGTTGGTCCATTCCAGGTTTTCTGAGGAATCTCCATACTGCTTTCCAGAGTGGCTGAACCAATTTGCAACTCTACCAGCAATGCACAAGTGTGCTTTGTTCCCTACATCCATGCCAACATCTATTATTGTACCCAATACAATATGCAGCCCTAAACCAGAGAGCCCCTATAAAGATGTTTACAGTATTGTAATAAACAGATAGAATGAGTTCCATTACTATCTACAGTATAACCAATAGGCTTCCAATGAGCTCTGCAATTTGTAATGGTGGAGAAAGAGGATGGGGAGGAGTATAGGATGTAACCATTAATGGGATAAGAAGTGAGTATATAGAGGTACTAGATCAAGGCAAGAGTGAGAGCAGGGTCAAAAGAAATTGGTCTTTAACATGAGAAAAGGGAGACAGAGACTCCAAGGAAACAGGTAAATAAAAGGAAAATAAAACGAGAAAAAAAAGAAGAAATAAAAAATTAAAAATAAAGAAAAAAATCTATGGCTCACAGTCATCCACCACTCTAACCTCCCAGTCCTCAGTATCCTGATATAAGGGATACAAGCGAGGTATCTGTCAAAGGACCTCCAGTTTCCTGCAGACATCTCAGGATGGGAGCCGCCCTACCCAAAGATGGTGGACATGCCCTCAGGGATAATTCAAGATGTCTGTTCCAGCCTCCAAGCATGCTAGGGAGTCACAGCTCAGCTAGTCCTGGGTCCGGAAACAGTGGGTGGTCCAGGGTTTGTCTTTATAACATTTTCGGTTGTCTTCAATGGGAAGGTTGATTCAAATTTCTCTTTATAATTAGTAGAAGGAAGACATCAATTTTCAAATAGTAATGCCACTTCCACTTTGACAATCTTTTCCAAATCTTTTCCTCCTTCAAAAAAAAAAAAAAAAAGAATTTGAGTGAGTGGTATTTTATGTGCAGGTTCTGTGTGTGTGTATGTGTGTATGTGTGCACACACACAATTGTGTGTTTATGTGTGGTGCTGGAGACTGAAACCAGGGCTTCATACATGCTACGTGAGCACTGTACCACTGAGCTACATTCTCAGCCCTTTATATTTTATTTTGTGACAGGAATTCACTGAGGTGCTCAGACTGGCCTCAAATTTGTGTTCCTCCTATCTCAGCCTCTTGAGTAGCTGGATTATAGGCATGCGCCACTGTGCCTGGCTATGATGCAGTTTTAAACACATTGCTGACATGGATGTGATTATACTGCCTTATTTGCCTATCATCAAAGTTAATTTTCATTTTATGAAATTTTCCCAGTCACAGGATTCTTGAACATATTATTTTCCTCCATGTCTTGATATTCATTTTTCCAGTGGTATTCCTCCAGTCCCTGTTTGTCTCCAAAAGTACTCACCACATGATGCAACTTCTGCCTCTACAACTTAGTAAACTAAGATTGCCCTTGTTCACAATCTAACTAGTGACTTCAGCATCCTTGCAGGATACAGTCATAACTCCATGGGTACAGTCGTAGCTTCATTCTATAAGAACCTAGTGCAGCAATTAACCATCTCACAGTGTAACCCTTAAATACATAGTTTCTGAAATAACACTGCCTTGGCTCCCTCTCTGTAGCTAATGAACTTTGACGGGTTATATGTAGTGTGTTGACTTGTGTCGCCCAAATGGCTTATTGAAGGTCTAACCCTCAGCACATCAGGATGTCACTTTACTTGGGAGAAGGGTTCTTTCAGATATAATTAGGTAAGATCAGGACTTACTGGATTAGGAAGTAGGAGAGGCCCCTAAACTAGTATAATTGGTATTCTTATAACAAGAGAAAATCACACGGGGAGAATGTCTTGTGATTAGAAGCAGAGGTTGGAGTGATAAATCTACAAGGCAGGCAATGGCAAGGATCACAGGTCTCCACCAGAAGCCAGGAGAAGGCAAGCAAAGATTCTCCTTGCAGTTTTCAGAAGGAATATGGCCCTGCCACCTTCATTGATTTTGGACTGCTACACTATAAACTGTGAGAAATTAAATTTCTGTTCTTTCTGTGCTTTAAGACATCCTGTTTGTGCTATTTTGTTATAGCTCTCCTGGAAAATAGTATATAACTTCTTTTCTTTCTTTCTTCTTCTTCTTCTTCTTCTTCTTCTTTTTTTTTTTTTTTGTACCAAGGATTGAACCCTGGTGCATTTAACCACTGAGCCACGTCCCCAGCCCTTGGCCCTTTGGTATATTTAATTTTGAGACAGGGTCTTGCTGAGTAGCTTAGAGCCTCACTTTGAACTTTCAAACCTCCTGCCTCAGCCTCCTGAACCACTAGGATTAGAAGCATGCACCACTGCACCCAGCTATATAACTTCTTTTTTAATTCCTCACCTGTAAAATGGAAATAATGATAGTGCCTTTCTGTATTGTGGCTGTTTTGTGCGCAAGACTGTGCATCAAGCAATGGAACAGTGGCTGGATTTTCTAAGTGCTAGGTAAGATCCGACTGTAACTACACTAGTGGACAATGATGCTCCTTGAGGGCAGAGAGTGTGAATCCTATTGATGCCTAGTGGACAGCTTGGTATGTAGCAAAAGCACGTAACTACACATTCAGACATAGATGTGTGCTCTTTCCCTTCTAATCATTTTAGTATTCCTCAAGTTCATTTCCGCCTGGAGGTTTGCAAGTTTCAGGTCATCATGGACTATAGTTGTGTGCCCCAGTTTATGCTTGTGACATTTCCCCTCTGTGCTTTGACTGCTTTCAATTCCCCTCCATCTCTAATGCATTCCCATTGCTTCTTGCCCTATGCTATGCCAAATCGTGCATTAACTTTGATCTCCACTCATTGATTTGAATGTAAAAACCAAGAGAGAAAAGGCAGCTAAAATGAACAATTTCAAGATGGTTGAGAAATTTAAAATATAAACCATGGATTATCCTACTAATTTCACTATAAACTTGGTAAATGACCTCGGGTTTCTCAAACAACATTGTAAAACCTGTTCCTTCACCAGTACCATTAGGAAATTGGATTAAATAGCTTCAGACTTTATCACTTTTAGTTTTTATGATTAACTTACTCTGCATCCTCTGAATTCAATCATGACAATAAAAAGCTGGTGTCATTCACCATTGTGGTCCAGCACATGCGGGAGGCAGCGGGCATCAAACACAACATATACCTGTTGAGTGATAGCAGGGGGATGCCTTGGACATTCTCTGAGATAGGGTGATAGCTCTATTGTTGTTCTTGAACAACGTGGCCTCCTGGATGTAATTACCTGTGCACAAACAGTAACAGCTGTTTCCAAACACATGCATTGTGCACACCCACCTGGTTTATCTCAGACACAAAGGGTCTATTGTTCTAAAAAGTTTTTCAAATTCATGGAAGAATAATAAACAGAAGAAACTACATTTAGGTCGCAATAAATCATTTTTACTTTTCAAATCAAAACACTGTGGCATGTTTCTTTTGCTTATTGGGGAAATTGGGTTTTAAAAAACAATTCAAAAAAATTTAAATGATTTTTAAATGTTTTTTTTTTTTTAAATTAGATGACTATTTCAAGTAGTAGCCAAATTCTTGAAAAAAGTTTTCATTGTCTGGCTTATTTCTTCTCTAACATTACATGATCCCTGTGCATTTGGCTTTTTTTTTTTTTATCTATTATTTTGCTCTTAGTCCCACTCTGAGTTCAGATTTATCAAGCTACTCTTACGACTGTGCACTATCTCTTCTTTACTCCTTTTTTCTCTCCCACATTTCTGTGATAATGTATTTTTTATACTTACTACCTTTTACTCTACTAATACTAATGATAGTGATATTTCTTTCTCCTGACTTATATAGGAAGGTATTTCTCAAACTTTTGGATTATTTTCCCATCCTACTCACTTGAGCTGCAGGCCTATCAGTCCTTTCAATTTTCTTCATATGACCTGTTTCCATGTGTCCTCACCATTCTGCCCAGAGTCCTCTGTACTAACTGTAATTTGACTTTGTGGCTCCAAAGATTTGATTTCATGGGGACCACAGTTTAAAGTCCAAGGCTCCATCAGGTACTTTAGCAGTCAGATAATCTGCCCTTTGTGTCAGAATCTCTAGCCTGACATTCAAAAATGTCTCTCTCCACATTTTCAGCATAACAAGATAATTTTTTTAAAAAATATTTTTTAGTTGCCAATGGATTTTTACTTTTTTATTTATTTATATACAGTGCTGAGAATTGAATCCCAGTTCTTCACACATGTGAGGCAAGTGCTCCACCGCTGAGCTATAACGCTGGCCCCCATAATATGATAATTTTTAAAAAATATTTGATAAATGCTCAGTTTTGATTTTTCCCATCCTAATAATATTTTCTTCAAAAGACCACAACACACAAAATATTATAATTAACCAAAAGTGTATTGGATAGTTAAGAATAGGCAGAAACAAGAAAATTATCTAGTCATTTGCATTTAACCATTAGAAAATTGAAAACTTGAAAAAGTCCTAGGTGCTAGATTTGAGATAATTCTGTACATCAATTATTGTCTTGTGCTAGAACAATGAGCCTGAAGTATTTTGTAAAGATTACACATTGCTTAGACTATTTTCTTTAAAACAATATGAGCAAATCACTTTGGAAATATTTCCATTAATTTAATTTCAGGTAAAACAGGCTTTGCTCAATCTTCCCATTTTTAAGAGTATTTACTGTTCTGTGGCTCTTCTTATTATTCCTAAAGGAATAATAACAGTATTGTGTGGATTCGAGTCCAGTTGCTCTGAGTATTGCTGTTGTTCTTCATCTCCTTCAGGCTAAGTGAGGAAAGGAAGAGGTCTCCCTTTCACAGATTCCTAGGTGTTCCCAGGGAAGACAGAAAAGCATCTGGCACATAGTACTTTGTATTCAGTCAGCTTCTTCTGGTAAAGAGTGTTCCCCAGGAGTAAATTAGGCAATTAGCAGAATCATTAACTATTTCAAGCCAAAAGAGTATCACTTAGTTCACTGAGGTAATAATGAACAAATTAGTATTCATGTGACTAAGGGAGTGTTCAAGAAGTAAGACTGCTGGATTTGGAAAGCCCATTGATTCAGTTGCCCAATGGAAGGATTGGTAACGCTCAAGAAGCCAGTTTGCATCAGGATTGACTAAGTTCCCTGGAGACAGAACTACTAAACTCATTTGCAATCATTCACCCATTTGCTATGGTACAACAGGAAGTTCCGAGCTTAGGGTTTCTCATAACAAGTTCACTAATATTACATATTACTTAAGTGAGGTGCGTGCACAGAGAAACTGAGCTTCTAATGTATTCTGCACTTACAACAATATTCAGCTCTGCTCATTACTGACAGCTTCATGATCACAGAGGTCTTTTTGTTGATCTTTAATCAAAAGTTCTAAGTTGAAAATGGATTTCAGAGTCTTGACACACTAAGGAGGTTGTAAAACCTCTTTGAACCTACCCCACAGGGTGCCATAGCCCATGTGAATGCAATTAGGAAAACATTTGGCATGTTACAGGTGCTCAAAAACAATTCTTGTAACTGAAACGTAGAACATCTTTCACTGTCTTTGATCCTCAGTGTAAATTGGAGCAAATGATATTTTCTCTGCCTATCACATAGCATTGTGAGACAACTGAGAGCAAGAATGTGGAAGTACATTATATGATTTTAGTAAACAAATTATACAATTTATTGCTTCCATGTATTATACACACTCTAAGGGTCAGTGATTTCAGGTATTATTACTGTAAGCCAAATACCTATAAAAACTAGCACAATTTCTAGAGTATGGTAAATTCTCAAAAATTGGTAGCTGTTATTATTACAATGGTATATCATCATTATTATTAATTCTGATGTTTTGTGGAGATTGTTCCCTTATCTTCTAGGACTCTAACTTGAATCATATCCAAGTAAACAATTAAAAAACTAATCTGAGTTCACAAATGACTAATTCCATTTTCCCCTCTTCTTCTGTTTTTGTTTTGTTTGTTTGTTTTTGTTATTTTAAACAGGGTCTTGCTAAATTGCTGAGACTGGTCTCAAACTTGTAATCCTCCTGCCTCAGCCTCCCAAGTTGCTGGTATTACAGGAATGCACCAACCATGCCTGGCATTAATTCCACCTTTCTTTTAAAATGCACACATATTGTTATCTTATTAAATGATACTTTTAATTTTTTTACATTTTATTTGTTATAATGAGTTGTGCATGCCAGTGGAGCGCATTTATACACTTTGATAGATCTTACAAAAATAGAGGGTAATCTCATTTTTCTGATTATATATATCGCAGGATCACATTAGTCATGCAGGCATGCATGTCTATGAGGTTATAATGTCCGTTTCACTCTACTATCATTCCTTCCCCCATATCCCTTCCTCTCCCTTCACTCCCCTCTACCTAATGTAAAGTATCTCTATTCTTCCCTATCCCTCCATCCTTATTGTGAATTAACTACTGTATATCAGAGAAAACATTCAACCTTTCAACCTTTAATTTTTGGATTTGGCCTATTTCACTTAGCACTATATTCTCCAAATCCATCCATTTACAGCAAATGCCAGAATTTCATTCTTCTTTAAAGCTAATATTCCATCATATATATGATATGTATATCATATATATCATATCTTCTTTATCCATTCATCGGTTGGAGGGCATCTAGGTTGGTTACATAGTTTAGCTATTGTGAATTGAGCTGCTATAAATAATGATGTGGCTTTGTCACTACAACATGTTGATTTTAAGTCCTTTGGGTATAAACCAAGGAGTGGGATAACTGGGTCAAATGGTGGTTCCATTCCAAATTTTCTCAGTAATCTCCATATTGCTTTCCACAGAGGCTGCACCAATTCGCAGTCCCACCTGCAATATATGAGTGTACCTTTTCCCCCACATCCTCAACAACATTTGCTGTTGCTTTGTATTCTTGATAATTGCCATTCTGAATGGAGTGAGATGAAATCTTACAATAGTTTTGATTTGTATTTCTCTAATTGCTAGAGATGTTGAACATTTTTTCATATATTTGTTGATCGATTGTATATCTTCTTTTGTGAAGTGTCTGCTCAGTTCCTTAGCCCATTTATTGATAGGATTATTTGGGGTTTTTTGGAGGTGTTTTGAGTTCTTTATATATCCTAGAAATTAATGCTTTATCTGAGATGCAAGTGGTAAAGATTTTCTCCCAATCTGTAGGCTCTCTCTTCACGTTTGATTCTTTTGCTGAAAAGAAGTTCTTAGTTTGATCTATCCCATTTATTGATTCTTGTTAACTTAGTGCACTTTAAAGGTCTTATTAAGGAAGTCAGATCCTTGACTGAGATGGTGAAGATTTGGGTCTACTTTTTCTTCTAGTAGTTGCAGGATCTCTCTCTGATCTAGTGCCTAAGTATTTGATCCACAGTGAGTTGAGTTTCATGCAGGGTGAGATATAAAGGGTGATATTAATTTCATCTTGTTCCATGTGTCTTTCCATTTTTCCCAGCACCATTTGTTGAATATAATCTATCATTTCTCCAGTGAATGTTTTTGGCACTCTTGTCTAGTATGAGGTACCTGTATTTATGTGGGTTCGTCTCTGTGTCTTCTATTCTGTACCATTGGTCTATATGTCTGTTTTGATGCCAATACCATGCTGTTATTACTATAGTTCTGTAGTGTAGTTTGAGGTCTGGTATTGTGATGCCTCCTGATTCACTCTCCTTGCTAAGGATTGCTTTGGCTATTCTGGGTCTCTTATTTTTCCAACTGAATTTCGTGATTGCTTTTATTATTTCTGTGAGAAGGTCATTGGGATTTTAATAGAAATTGCATTAAATTTGTATAACACTTTAGGTAGTATGACCATTTTAACAACGCTAATTCTGCCTATCTAGGAGCATGGGAGGTCTATCTGTCATCTAAGGTCTTCCTCAATTTCTTTTTTTAGTGTTCTAGAGTTTTCATTGTAGAGGTCTTTCACCTCTTTTGTTAGATTGATTCCCAAGTATTTTTTAAGTGATTGTAAATGGGGTAGTGTTTTTTTATTTCTCTTTCAGTGGATTCATTGCTGATGTATAGGAATGTATTTGCTTTACAGGTATTAATTTTATATCCTGATGCTTTGCTGAATTCATTTATTAGTTCTAGAAGATTTTTGGTGGAATTTCTTGGATCTTCCAAATATAGAATCATATCATTGGTAAATGGTGATAGTTTGAGTTCTTTTTTACTTATTTGTATACTTTTAATTTCTTTCTTCTGTCTAATTGCTCTGGCTAAATTTTCAAAAACAATGTTGAATAAAAGTGGTGAAAGAGGGCATCCTTGTCTTGTTACAGTTTTTAGAGGGAATGCTTTCAATTTTTCTCCATTTAGAATGATGTTGTCCTTGGGTTTAGCACACATGGCTTTAGCACACATGGCTTTTACAATGTTGAGGTATATTCTTACTATCCCTAGTTTTGCTAGTGTTTTGAACATGAAGTAGTGTTAAATTTTGTCAAATGCTTTTTCTGCATCTATTGAGATGATCATATGATTCTTGTTTTTAAGTCTATTGATGTGATGAATTATGTTTATTAATTTCCATATGTTGAACCAACCCTTCATCCCTGGGAAGAACCCCACATGATCATAGTGCACTCTTTTTAATATCGTTTTGTATGTAAGTTGCCAGAATTTTATTGAGAATTTTTGCATCTGTGTTCATCAGAGATATTGGTCTGAAGTTTGCTTTCCTTGATGTCTTTGGTTTTGGTATCAGGGTGATATTAATCTCATAGAATGAATTTGGAAGGGTTCCCTCCTTTTCTATTTCATGGAATAATTTGAGGAGTATTCATGCTAATTCTTCTTGGAAGGTCTTTTAGAATTCAGCTAAGAATCTGTCTGGTCCTGGGCTTGTCTTAATTTGTAGACTTTTGATGGTGTTTCTGTTTCATTCTTTGAAACTGTTCTGTTTAAATTGTGTATGACCTCCGGATTCAGTTTATATAGGTCATATGTCTCCAGAAATTTGTCAAAGTCTTTAATATTTTCTCTTTTATTGAAGTGTAAATTTTCATAATAGTTTCTAATTATCTTCTGTATTTCAGTGGTGTCCATTGTGATATTTCCTTTTTCATCATGTATTTTAGTAATTTGGGTTTTCATTTTTTCTTTGTTAGTGTGAAATTTTTCACTTTTATTGATTTAGGGTTTAGATTTTATTGATTTTTTCAAAGAATCAACTTTTTTGTTTTGTCAGTTTTTTCAATTATTTCTTTTGTTTCAATTTCATTGATTTCAGCTCTGACTGTAATTATTTCCTGTCTTTTACTGCTTTTGGTGTTGATTTGTTATTTTTCTAGGGCTTGGAGATAAGTTAAGTCATTTATTTGTTCTCTTTTATTCTTTTAATAAATGAGCACAATGCAATGAACTTTCCTCTTAGTACTGCCTTCATAGTGTCTCATAGATTTCAGTATGTTTTATCAGCACTCTTATTTACCTGAAAGTATTTTTTAATTTCATTCTTGATTTCTTCTACTATCCATTTGTCATTCATTAGTGTATTATTTAGTCTCCATATGTTAGAGTAACTTCTATTTTTTATTTTATCATTGATTTCTAATTTCCTTCCTTTATAATCTAACAGAATGCAGGTATTATCTCCATTTATTTTTATTTTTTTGTATTTACTAAGAATTGCTTTGTGGCATAAGATATGGTCTATTTTCCAGAAGGATCCATGTGCTGCTGAGAAAAAAGTATATTCACTGGTTGATGAATGAAATATTCTATGTATGTCTGTTAAGTCTAAATTATTGATTGTATTATTTAGTTTTATAGTTCCTTTAGTTTTTGTTTAGAAGATCTGTCCAGTAGTGAGAGAGGTGTATTCAATTCACCCAGTATTATTGTGTTGTAGTTTATTTGATTCTTGAAATTGAGAAGGATTTGTTTGATGTACATAGTTGCTCCATTTTTTGAAGCATAAATATTTACAATTGCTATGTCTTGTTGCTGTATAATTCCTTTCAGTAGAATGATATGAGCTTCTTGAATAATTATTTTCTGAAAAAAAATTAATCAATATAGCTATCCTGTGGTTTCCTAGTTTGTATTTTTGTTGTTATAAATTTTTGTTAATTTTTTTCACCTTTCCCTTCCTTCAGGCGAATGAAGACAATTAAGTAAAATCAACTACATTTCTAGATAGTCAGAATTAAAAAGATTCTATTCTAATAATAATTTGTGAAACTATCATACTTTAGTTTCTTAAGCATAAAGCAGGATATTTCTTAATGTGGGTACACAAAGTAGTAGAAATAATAAAATTGATTTTACTTTTGATTGTATTTGTGGAATTTGAAAGAGTCTCCATTTAGAAACTGGATTCGTCAGTTGGATTCGAAAAAATGTCAATATAGACTTTGGATTGTGCAGCTGAATTGACATGCACTATCCAGTTTCATTTAATGGATAGAACTACTTGTCAATTAATGCAAAGATCATTTGATACTAAAATATCCAAGATGTAGTTCATGTAATGTTCTAATTTTGTGGAGGGTTACCAATCATTTCCTACTATGTAACAAGCCATCCCAAAATTCAGTGAGTTGAAAACAACTACTCATCTGCTTGTGAGCTCAAACTCAACTAAGAGATCTTGTCTAGGCCCCAGTCTCAGCAACTGGGCTGATTCCTGTTGCTGCAGTTATTTTATGGTTCAATTCCTGGGACATGGTCTGAACTGGTCTTTGCCAAGTTTTGGTGGCTGACAAGGCTGTTAGCTGGCCATATGTCTCCATTAGGCTAGCCTGACTTCCTTATTGGTGGCAAAATTAAGAAGGGAGAATAGCAGTTGCCAGACTACTCAATCTGGGCAAAGCGGTCACATTAACATTGCTCCTGTCAAATTCTGTCTGCCAAAGCATATCAGAACAGTAGTGGGGTGTTCATACTGTAAAGGGGAGTGACTACTTGGGATCATTGCAAAGAACTTGCTGCATCTCATCTAGGAAGTGAAACATGATTGGTGCTATGCTTATGCTGAGGAGCACATCAAGTGTGGTCACTTCTACTTGGAGAAGGTAAATATTTATAACAGAAATGAGGTGGTTCCTCTGCAAAAATTTACATAATTTCTAAAGTGTGAGAATCATCTCTCCTCAGAAAATCCTTAAGAGTCATACTTAGCTGAGTGTGGTAGTGCATGCCTGTAATCTCAGTAGCTGGGGAGGCTGAGGTGGGAGAATCACTGGTTCAAAGGTAACCTCAGCAAAAAGTGAGGTGCTAAGTAACTCAGTGAGACCCTGTCTCTAAACAAAATACAAAATAGGGCTGGGGATGTGGTTCAATGTTCAAGTGCCCCTGAGTTCAATTCCTGGTACCAAAAAATAAAAGAGTCATACCTGGCATTGATTGGGAGTTCACTTAATATTTGTTGAATAAATAAATAACTTAATTTGCCTATGAAACAATCTAGGCCTACACAGGAAGTACTAAAGAAAATTACTTAATATCTTCACATTTTTTTCCACATAGATTTATTCAGTTTTATTATTGCCTCTCAATGATTGGTTTTCTTAGAATATATATGGTTATGTTGGGTTAGCCATTCATCCTAATCTCTTATTTTAAAACCTATGGATCTGTAGTCAAGGCCCCCTTTCTTCATCTTCTCTAAGATTCTCTCAGCCTTTGTAAGTTTCCCTTTTCTCTAATAATAATTTTATTTTCTAATTTTATTCTCAGAATTAAACTAAAGATACTTAAACAATTTATTTCTCTTAACATAACTTTCATATCATATTGCATCACAATTGCAGGGAACAGTCTTTTTCCTTCCTCTTCTTTACTATAGTATTAAGATATTAATTTTAAATTGCATGTTAGTTATGCTTCTAATTCTCAGAGAGTCTACACCATGAAACAAAATGCTAAGTGTAACAAGGTGTACTATAGGTTGCTATGTCCAATTTTTGCATATTGCAAATTTATAATTCCTGTTTTCCTGATCTGGATTTGAAAAATCTTGTATTTTTTATGTTTATTTTTTTCAGAAAGACTGAAATTCATGCAATGACTACATTTGTCTCAACCAAAAGCTATGAAACAAGGGCAAAAAAAAAAAAAGAGACACAGAATATGCAACTTGTGCCTGTCCCACTAAATTCTCTCCTCTCTCACTATCATTGTCCTCTGGCTTTCCTTTCAACTTACAGTCCAAGTGGTGGGAGAAGCCTTCCTGATCCAGTCTTGCGTTGTATATTCTTAACCCTGCACTCAGTGATAGAAATGCTTAGATCAAGAGTAGAGAAAGCCAAGCTTGAAAGGATACTGAAAATGTCTCTTCTGTTCTCAGTATAGGTATTGCATTTGAAGTTTTAGGTATGAGTGACGGAGATTTTGTTCCTTGCTTCTTGATGGAACAATACCGGAGAGAAGTGTAAACTAAAGGCAATAGACGTTGAATAGACTGGGTCAGGTTCCTACTGATTACTTTCAGTTCATGACTGTGGATATGAGGGTTACCTTTCCTTGTCTATTTTAATCATTTATCTGTTACATACTATAGCTTTATGTTGCTAATGGAATTGATCCTCACAAAATGCCAAATCTGTTCTAATAACATAGCAGTCTCTGTTTTTGATTGTTGACTTTTAGAAATTACCCAGAGTGTTAGGGATCACAAAGAGATCAAAGTACCACCTCAACTCTAGAAATTAGGTGTGCAGAGAGGGAACATGTCCACACTTCCTTTGGAAGCCTTCATTTTTGCCCCCTCTCAGTCCCAATCTGCTCCAAACTTTGAAGATTCACTGGGTAGGTGGCTGGAGATGTGAGTAGATGTGTGTAGAATGGATGGAATGCACTTCAGAGGCACTGGTACTGAGAAGACAGCGGAGAGCAGAGATTTAGGTCTGTGACCAAATGTGTATCAGGTACTATCATTTAACAGCTATCCACATAGCCATGGTACAAAGGTAATATGGAAAATGTCAGTGTAGACCCTTCAGTTAGATGGTTACTCAAAACTTACCTGTGTATTCAAAACTAAATAGTAACAATGAAAGTAAAGAATAATCAAATAAAAGAAAATAAAAATCAAGTTCAGAGCTCCTTTGTTGCAGCAATATTAGGCCTTTGATCTGTTTGTATCTATATAACCATCTCCTTAATATTTTTAAAAAATGCTTAAAATTGTAAGGGAATTGGTGCTTTTTCTTGCACATCTGGATTGTCACTCTTTGAAGACAAAAATATTATCCAGATGGGTCCTATTGTTTCCAGAGCTTTTCTGAAAGCAATTAATCAACTGTCAATAACACGCTTAAAATATAAATGAATCCTGAAAAACAAGGAACACTGAAGACTACCAAATCTTTTGTTATGTCAACATTTTTCTAGTCCTGAGTACTTTCTAAAAAGACAAATCCCTTGTTTCAACAATAGAATTAATTTGACATAACTTTCCTATGTTCATACATGAATACACATCCAGCGTAACTCCACATCATGTACAACCATAAGAATGGGAAGTTATACTCCATGTATGTATAATATGTCAAAATACATTCTACCATCATGTATATCCAAAAAGAACAGATAAAATAAAAAATATTAGTATATGTAATGAACAAACTTTCTCTTATAGATACAGATATTTATATAGATATATAGATCAGATCATGTCTGCATTCCTCCTCCTTCAAACCCTTTCTTTACTCCTCAGAGACATTGAGACATCATCACTAAACAATGGAATTTTGATAGAAACCATTGGATTACCACAATAGGTTGGTCCAGGTCAATCTTTCTCTTCCTAAAATCTCTATAAAACATATAGCCTTCACTGCCAAAGTTCTTCTGTCACTGTTATACATGACTTGAAACAAGTTTTTGTGAACCCCAATTTCTAAAATTTGGGACATAAGGATGGCAATAAATCTGAACTCTTATTTTCCATCTGAATATAAGATGGATAGAAAATTACCATGTAGGTGGAGATCAAAAAGATTTTAATAATAAAATCTTTTGTAGGTCATAGTGTAGGTGCAAACAGATGGTGGTTGTCATTCTCTGCCCCCACCACCTGTCCACTGGCAGGACAGACATGCTTGGGCACAGGCAAAATCGAATAGCTGAAAGCCTACAACCTTGGAGTCAGTGCACTTGACCAAACTGACTCCATGGTAAAAAGAGCAGGGGTGAGAATATACCCAGTCTGTAGGCAGCCAGATCCCAATAGAGGAGTGGAAGAAACTTAAACAACCATGCTTGATTCTGTCTTCCAAACTTATGAATAAAATAAAACTTCCCTGGGGGTGAGCTTGTTAGAGGTGAAGAAGAGCTCTGGGGGTTATTCTAACAGTGGACTTTTTACAAGGAATAGGCAGTAAGTGCACCCCAGAATTTTCTCATCTGCCATTTGGTTCATTTTATACTCCCCTGAGATGTTTGTGGAAGTAGGGTAAGGTGACATTTTACATAACATGATATGCTGTGTGATATTAGCATTCTCTTTAATTATTATTGTTGTTATTAATGTTATCCATTGCCCAATTGTTTATTTTATTAGTGTTTTACATTTCTTGCTACTTAATGGTAAACACATCTCTGTAATTAGATCTCCAAGCCCATGCCAACCATTAGATGGTTATTTTTATTTATTTATTTATTTATTTATTTATTTATTTATTTGGTGGTGCTAGGGATTGAACCCAGGACCTTGTGCATGCCAGGCAAGCACTCTAGCAACTGAGATATAGCCCCCGCTTTAGATGATTAATTTGACTACATGGATAATTGCCTCTACATGACACCATGATTATGCCTTTAAGTGTCTAGAATTATGGATTCACTTTACAGATAATTGATGACCATAAAAAGAAAGGAAGGAAGAAGGGCAGGAAGAAAGAAAAAGAAGGAAGACCGCCGGGCGCGGTGGCGCACACCTGTAATCCAAGCGACTTGGGAGGCTGAGTCAGGAGGATCGCGAGTTCAAAGCCAGCCTCGTCGACTTAGCGAGGCCATAAGCAACTCAGTGAGACCCTGTCTCTAAATAAAATACAAAATAGGGCTGGGGATCTGGCTCAGTGGCCAAGTGTCCCTGAGTTCAATCCCTGGTTCCAAAAAATAAAAAATAAAAAAATAAAAAAAAGAAGGAAGACAATTAAGCATGACATATTATTAGTTAGATATTTTAGTAAAGAGATTTAAATCATGGGTCTTCAGTGCATAAAGCATGCTCACCTAAAATCAAAATAGGAACCATTTATCAATTTTTGTTATAAATTTTAACTTGTGATATTTTAGAGAAGATCTACTCTTTCATACTATTTTCTAACAACACGTTCAGATATTAAATACACTTTTTAAAGAATACATTTGTATAGAAAACCTCTTACATGTGATTTGGGAAAACTGTCACTGATCTTTAGCTATTTGTAATTAACACCTAATATAATTGTGGTCTTGTCTTCATGTTTAATTACAATGTTTTATTTTAACTATTGGTGTAGTGCATCTAGAAGGTTCTTAGTTCCAGAGTTTTAAGGTCATTTGATTGTTCAAGACTGCTATAGTTTACATATGAGGCGCCCCCTGAAAGTTTATGTGTGAGACAATGCAGAAATGCTCACCAGTAAAACAATTTCACTATGAAAGTGATAACCTAATCAGTGTATTACTCCATTTCATGAATTAATAATTTGTATGGATTCATGGGTGGTATCTACAGGCAGGTAGGGCTTGGCTAGAAAAGTAGGCCACTGGGGGTGTGCCCTTGGGTTTTTATTATGCCTGGCTTCTTGCACTTAGGCTCTCTTTGCATTTTGACTGTCATTGCCTAAGCAGCTTTCCTCTGCCACACACTTCCACCATGATGTTCTTCCTCATCTCAGGCACAGAGTTACAAATAAGGCCGATCATAGACTGAACCTCTGAAATGATATACCAAAATAAATTTTTCCTCCTAAGTTGCTCTTGTTGGGTATTTTGGTCACAATGATGCAACAACTGACTAAAACAAAGACAGCATAGTTTTTTATGATTATCAGCAATGAAACTGAAAGTTAAGGGACGATTTCTGCACTGCCATGATCAGCAGGCCACAAGCATCTGTGCTTACTCATTTCATCCCCTTCCTCAGATAGTCATCTTCCATTCCAAAGAACAGAAAAGAGATTAGGAATCATCCTGCACCAGTGTCATGCCATCAGGAGCAGGAAACCCTCTTACCTTACTGTGTCTAAGTGCAAGCTTAAATCTATCATAACCATGTACAAGAGAAAAACCAGAAACCTGGCATTCCTAAACGTGTAGCTCCCACTTCCTAATAGCTATTTTAATAACTATATTTTTAAAACTATTCTAATGACAGTACTTTTAATAACTAAGAGTAATTGAATAGGGACTTTGTGGTATTTATTTATGATAACTTTCTCCTACAGTCAAGACTGTCCACCTTATTAAAGTGAACTTTCACAGCTCTTATGGTTGGAAATACTAAACTGCTTTATTAAAAAATAAATCCTTGCATCAAGTTCTTATTAGTACTAGTAAACACACTAACATTTTTCATACATAGTACTAGAATCTTATCTGACAAGCCGATTTTGTTTCTTTTGTGTTGTCTCTTTCTCTAATGATTTTTGTCAACAAGCCAGGTGACCTTGATAAAATTAATCATTTATGAAAGAAGAACATATGCCCAGACTAAGTATGTAGTATAGGTAGGTTATGAGGGTCTGATTTTTTCTGAGCCAGTTGTCTTACAGCTTCTTTACAGAGACTGATGGAGAGTGGCCAACATGGAATCCCTTCTGAAATGCTCTGCTAACCCATCTGGAAGAACATGTTTGTTTTTCCGAACAGTCAAAAGAGTTCTGTAAGGTAAAGCCTGTCTTCCAATAGCGGTGATTATTTCCCTATGGTGAAGTCTGCAGCAGGCAGCACAGATGTTGCAATAGCAGCATATCAGGACAACAGGAAGACACATGGGTAGAAGAAATGGACCACAATGTGAGTTTATGGGAGTCTAGGGAAGTCAGAGCATGGTACAGTCCCTCTCTGAGCACCCTCATCTCAGGTTACTCACAGAGGCCAAGCCGAAGACAAATCCTGACAGATAAGCTCTGACAAGAGCTGGCAACTTCATGAGATATATCAATAATTGGATAATATGAAACATAGGATTTTACCACAGAAAGGAAACTTGGAGACCATTTAAATCAAATTTCCTACTCTATAGTGGAGAAAATGGAGCTAAGGTTGAAGACTTGGCTTGCCTAATTTCCTACAACTAGTTTATGGGAGAAAGAATGTTATGAAAAATTGGAAGCCACTTAAATGTCCATCAACAGAGTGGATAAGCAAAGTTATAATAATTCGACAACTGGGTTTAGGAGAATATGATGGGCTAGCTTAAGTCCCTGAAACTGAAAATGGAACCCCATCCTGATCCCTGACCAGGAAGAAATGAATACCCACCTATTCCTAAATTGAAAGCAATTATCTCAAGAAGGGGAAATGGAAGCTGGAGAGGTAAGCAAAAAATTTTCATTTGTGACATTGGGCAACTTCAATTCGTCAACCTCAGTTTACCCATTCTATAATAGAAGTTATGTAATGTCACACAACTGTGAAATGATGGGATTTAGAACCAAATATCAACAGTAAGACTCTGGAGCCTTATTTTCTTTACCTGTTCTAACTTCTATTTGGTAAGAAAAAAATGATCATTTTCCCCACAATACATTTTTTACTAGTATTTTTGATGTCCAGAACAAACATTCTGATGATTTTTACCCTTTTACCCCCCAAGACATTTTGGGATCATGGAAACTGCCTAACTCTATAGGGAAAAGTCATCTTTTTTTGAGCTGTAAATGCAGTACTAGCTGCTTTTGGATCTTACCCACTGTGCTACCCCTAAACTAGACTCTAGGGTTTTCACCAGTATTAAAATTCACTGCCAGGATCCATGTTGTTTATCTTCCTTTCAGACTAAGTCAAAAGACTATATAGATTCTTCATTTGGATCAGTAGGTAGATTGTCTTTCCTCAATGGCAAGCATCTGAACAGTATTTGATAATTAAAGTCTTCCTATCCTAGAGATGTGCCACATTCCTGTATATACAGAGGTCTTGCCTATGCTTTTTTTTCTGTCATAGAAATAATAGAAACATGCTTGTCAAGATTAAAGGCTGCTCATACAAGCAGGTGGCATTATAACTATAGGGTGAAATATCTGGAAGAGACCTAAAATATCACCTTAATTCATGAATGTCACCCCCCCAAAAAAAAATAAAATAAAAAAGAAGACTATGGGCCAACCAGGGTGTGTTATAATCACTTGACTATTCTTTTTAAAAATAGTCATCCCCACCTTAACCCCTAAAATACAGTAAGAAGCACATATCTTCTTCAGCCTCACAATGGAATTTATCTGAAATTCACTGAGACATCATTAATGAGAATGTGACATTAACTGGAAGTTTGTTAACTGGAAGGCAGGAGTACTCTATTGGACAGAATCTAGTAAGAAAAATGGAGCCCATGCATTAATAAGGCTCAACTTGCCTTATTAATAAATATCATATTTTCACTCTCATAATCAAGAAATTGTTTCTGCTATTTAAAATTTAAATCTTCTACCAATTACATCCCTCAAGAAATTAGAAAAAAAAATCTTAAAATTATTTGGAAGAACAAAAGTCCCCGTATTCTGTATTAGTATTCTGTATTATACTGTATATAGTGTTCTATATTATTGCCAAAGCAATACTAAGCAAGAAAAGTGAAGCAGGAGGCATCATAATACCTGACATGAAATTACACTACAGAGTTGAAGTAACAAAACAGCATGTTATTGACATCAAAATAGACATGAAGACCAATGGGACAGAATAAAAGGTACAGAACAAATTCACAAACCTATAGTCATCTGATATTTGAAAAAGGTTCCAAAAATATCTCTTGAAAAAAGGACAGACTTTTTAACAAAAAATAATAAAATAAATTTGTCTTATTTTTTATTTAATTTGATTTTAGTGGACTATAATGGCTGAATAGATCCTACATAGAGGATCACACTTCAAAGTCTAGAGATACATTTGTCCTACTTTTGTGTTGTCTTAACCATTATTTTATGCTTAATTTTTTTTGGTAAAATAAATACTTAGAAAACTGGATAGCTGTATGTTGAGAAATGAAATTAGATCTCCTATCTCTCACCTTGCACAAAACTCAAATTGAAATGGATCAAAGATTTAGGAATTAGACTAGAAACATTACACCTGGTAGAAGAAAACATAGGGTCAACACTCCATCATATTGGTGCTGGCACCAACTTCCTTAGCAGGACCCCCAAAGCGCAAGAAATAAAACCAAGAATCAATAAGTGAGATAACATCAAACTAAACATTTTCTGAATGGCAAAGGCAATGTTTAAGAGTGTGACGGGAGCCTACAGAACGGGAGAAAATCTTGGCCAGCTACCCCTTTTATATGGGATTAATATCCAGAATGTACAAAAAACTCAAAACATTTAACATCAAAAAAACTTAAATAACCCAATCAATAAATGGCCAAACAACTAAACAAAAACTTTTTGAAAGAGGAGACACAAATGGTCAACAAATATGTGAAAAAAAATGTCCAAAATCTCCAGCAATCAGGGAAATGCAAATCAATCATGCACTAAAATTTCACTTCATTCTGGTGAGAATGGCAGTGATCAAGAATATGAACGATAAATGTTGGTGAAGTTGTGCGGAGAAAGGAACACTTGTAGATTGTTGGTTGGAGTGCAGGCTAGAGCAATATTCTGGAAAGCAATATGGAGATTCTTCAAAACACGAGGGATGGAGCCACCATAAGACCCTATGAACCCACTCCTGGGTATTTTCCCCAAAGATCTAAAATCAGTATACTCTAGTGATTCAGCCATCTCAATGTTTATAGCAGCACAATTCATAATAGCTATATCATGGAATCAACCCTCATGCCCCTCAATAGATGAATGGATTAAGAAATTGTGGTATATATACACGAAGGAGTACTACTCAGCCACTAAAAAGAATGAAATTACGGCATTTGGGTGGAAATGGAGAATATCATACTAAGTGAGGTTAGCTAAACTCAGAAACTCAAAGATAGAAGTATTCTCTCATATGTGAAAGCTAGAAGAAAATAAAGGAAAGGGAAGGGGAAGGAAAGGAGCAGGGAAGGATAGGATAACATAAAGAATCAATCAAATATAAATTAACAGATGAGTGAAAGGAAGTCTAGTACAGGATGGAGAAGGGGAGAGGGAGGATGAGAGGGTAAAAGTGAGGAATGATGAACTAAAATCAATTTTCACACATGCATGAGTTTGTTGGGATGAACCCAACTACTATGTATAGCTATAAAACTCTAATAGTAATAAAAGAAGTTTAAGTCTTAGTTTTTATTTAATTCAATTTTGGTGGACTATAATGGCTAATAGTTCCTACATAGAGGATCACAATTTTTAAAGTCTAAAGATGTACTTGATTTATTTTTGTGTTGTCTTAAGAATGATTTTATGGTTTTTTTTGTAAAAATATTCTAATTTCCGAGAATATTGTCTCTGTTTCCTACTTTTTCCTTAAAATTCATGACAAGTGCATTCTTCTTCCTCTAGACATTTAAACTAGGATGTAAGATCTTTATTAAATATTATAAACAGTTCTATTGAGGTAGAAGAAGATAATATGTTAAAGCTTTGGAGGGGACTACATTTATTTACTGAATTACTCAAGAATTTCAAAAGTATAAAAACAGTATTAAATATACTCTCTTCTAGTTTGCTAGCCCAGTATTTCTACCAGCTCCCTCTGTAGCAGTTGACTTTTTGTAGTTGGAATTGGGCAGCACGTCACCTCAGTAGCAGACTTTTCCTTTCTGGGACTTCAATGTTGTACATGGCGGCCTGAGTATCTTGACCACTCATGCATGCACAACCTAAGTGATGCAAAGAGGATCTAGATTCTTAGGCAAGACTGGATGAATGGGAGGCAGAAGCCAAGTGAAAAAATGCTCTCTTCTTTCAACCTGTAGATCAACTGATCTGAGGTAAGATGTACACAGCTCTGAGAAGGTTCTGATGGGATTGCTGTTAGTGGTGGCCAATCTGAAAATGACTTCTTGTATTGATTTTCCCTCCTCTGCCTGAAAGTCATTTCCTCAAAAATGTCAGGCTCTTGTCTCAGTCACTGCTTTCTGGAGAACACAAGCTAAGACAAATAGAAAGTATAATTTTAATTTTATTTTTTATATCTTTATTTTATATATTTATCATGTGTATTTTCCTGACCAAAATGATAAAAAATCATCTCATAATAGATGTGTGTACCTTGTACTTTTTAAAGGAACTAAAGACCATACCTGTTATTCTAAAACCATAAGGTAGGTAAGGTTATGAATATTTTCTTTATGTATAGGATAATAAATTAATATGCAGATGGGTTAGGTGATTGTCTAAATTTCCCCCCAATTAGGGACCAAATAAAAGAAATATATGACCAGAATCAAATAAAAGTTTAGAGTGCTACGATACCATTTTTTTATGCAGCTGTAATAAAATGATTGCATGTTTTTCCCATGGATTAATTATGTTAACATTTTCCTAAGTTTGACTTTACATGATGGAATGGGAGAGTCAAGGTGTTATGAAAAACTGAAGTGCCACACTATCCTAGAATATAGCAAGCACTAATGACCCAGTTCTCTACTAGCAGAGGTCATATGATAAGAACAGAGTTGCACAACAAAACAAACAAAATTCAGTTTGAGAAATTTCAATCCTAAAGACAAAGGGTAACTATCAAAATCATATTATGTAGAAAATATTGCTGGTTCGATTATTACTCCTATGAATATGAAATATTGAAATTGGAAATATCCACCCACATTTGAACATTAATGACCTTCCAAACAAGATCTCTGTAAGTCACTAGGAGTAAGGAATATTGAGTTTTGAGAAGATGCGTCACCATGAATAGCCCAAAATATCTGATTCTCAGGGGTCAAAAATATGTCACCAGGGGAATTTTGATCTTCTTAGACATAAAAATAGAACTTAACATGATACACCCATAATATAGCAATTATCTTGTAATGGAACTCTGTGTCCTCTCCTCTTGTAAACTTACAGTTGAGATCAGCCCATTTCTCCCACCACACTAATGTGCCTCTTCCACCCTTGATTCAGCCCAACTTCTGTTTAGAACACAACTATTATATTCCTATAAACTGAAGATCACAATGGTTTTCTGTGCTTTGGAATATGAGTTACTATGATGTAGTGTTGCTTTCTGGGACACCTAAGATGTACATCTGCTCTTTAACATGATATGCTGTGCTTTGGAAAAATGGAAGTTAAAGTGACCTTAAATTATAGTAGAGAACATTCTTGAATGCAATGTTGTATACTTTTATTAAGTTATTAAATTTACTTACCATTTCCATTATATAACTGTAAATCATATAGCAAATTCTATATACCTTTCTACCGTATTGATAATATGATTTCTTTCTTTTCTTTTATACCCACAAATATGTTTCATTAGGTTTTTTTCCATTGACATATTTGCTTTAAGCTTCACATAATCTCTGGAGACAGGAGTGGTTTGCATGCAATGAACTTGCTAATTGTAGTCCTATGGAAACTGGCCTTAATAAATCAATTACATTTTAAAATATCTGATTATAATTTAAACTCTGTTCTACTTCAACTTTGTCCAAATATAACATTTGCTTGATTAAGAACACTCTAATAAAGGATTTAGAAAACTATAGCTAAAGCATTATAGATAGCCCACTGCCTGTTTTTGTAAGTAAAGATTAATTTAAACATAGTCAAACTTTTGTATTTTCTATGGATGTCTATATACTTCATTGGCAGAGTTGGGTGGTTGTGACTGAGACCTTATAGCTTAGAAAATATTTGCTATCTGGCTCTTTAAATAAAACATTTGGCAACTTCTGCACAGATATTTTGACTTAAATAAGATGTGTGTATTTAGGTAATATTTAAAGTTATTTTTACTTACCTTACTGTATGATAAATACACGGGAAGATGCAGGGTTCTCAGCATATTCAATATAGTCAGAACACAGCTCTGGAGGCTGGGAACTGTTGTTAGTTGCTAGGTCAACTTATTTGGGGTAGTCCCAAGGAATAGATAAAAATGTAGAGACTGAGACCTTTATTTGTGAGGATTCAAGTGGAGATCATTTGTACCCTCCTCCCAATGATCATGCTTCAGAGACAGATTTCACTCACAAGAATACCAAAATCTGTTTGACCTGATCCTGATTATATTTCCCATAGTGCAGTATAGCTTTGTTAGTGGTCACAACTAGCTAATAGTTCAGAAGAAGAGACGATTTCTTAACTTCTGGTACTGGGTATCTGTAAAATAGGAGTTCAGTTAATCATTATTTCAAATTCCCTCATTGTAAACAGGATAAAAGTGTCCCAGAGAAGTTAACTGATGTTTCTAAGGTAGTATGGGTTACCGGTATGCAAGCTAGAATTAGGACTTCAGAGTGCCTCAGCTTCTTGTTCATATCTTTTTCTGCAAGATCACTCTGGATCCAACTTACTAATCATTGTGTTGATAATCTCATTTTACCTATTTCTAATATTATTAAAATGAGTTATTTCATTAATATTAAAGAAATGCTTTTACAATGTCTTACAAACACTATTTGTTACTTTCTTGAAGAGGCATCCAAATTCGGTATGGTTTAAGCTGATATTTATATAAAGGAGGCAATCACATACACATTTTGGTTGAGGGGATACTGAGAAGGACATTTTGCTTAAAGCTTTCTCTTTACTATGTTTCTATTAAGATCTGGTTCTCATAGTAATTGATTTCTTTTGGATATGTCTTGTCCTCTTCCTCCTATATTCTCTTGAATTGCAAATGTTCCTGAGAAAGTTAACACATTAGATCATTAATTCCTTATTATGAACATATAGTCCCAGGTTACATTACAATATTGTGGAGAGCAGGGGGGCTGGAAGGCAAAAACAAAAAAAAAAAACCCCCAAAAAACAACAACAACAGTAAATGGGAAGCAACATGAGATAGACAGAGAAGATAAATCAGCAAAACATTAAAAAAAATACTTAAATTGAAAGGTACTATAATAATCTTTTAGTTGCCCCAACTAGTCTTGAAGTCAGTTGATAGTAGTTCAAACTTTCCCAGTGACAGTGAGCTTTCAATGTTCTGAGAAGGTTTAAGATACCCAAGACAGGAGGGACAATCATTTTAGACAATTAGCCTCTATATCCAGCTGGAATTTGTCACCAGCAGTTTCTTCCATTGGTTCTTATTTCTTCATTTGAAATGCTTCGCAAGAATACGAAAAATGCTTCCATAGCATGCTTCCTTTTCTAGTGGCTAAATATTCATGCTTTGTTTGGGTATAGGACACATTCTTTGCATAGCTATTTCCCATCCATGGTTGATCTTTGCTAGAGTGTGGGGTTGAGAACAAAACCTCATAACTTTTGCCAGTACTAATTTTTGGAAATTCAAACTCAGGTATTCTCAAACGTATTAATGGGAAATGACTTTTTTTTAATGTTTTATCTATGACAGGGAGTGTTAAAAATCAGTGCTGGCTTCAAAGCCTTATGCTAAGAGTGGGTGGGGTCAGTGCAGTAGTGAGGTTTCTGGGTGCTTTAACAATTCAAATTAAGCACATTTCACAATTCTCCTGAGACATAAATCGGCATAGACTTGCAAAGGTACCAATTAGGGGCCCAAAAAGATTTAAGATTTGTTCCATTGGGCAAAATGTAGAAGAGGAATTAAAATCAAGAATACAATTTCTGAAAAATCTACATAGGTCTCTAAATATCAGAATAGTTCTTAGGACTTCCCTTTCAACTTCTTGACTATGCTGAGAGAATATTGGTGTATCAATCTGTACAAATACACCCTCAGACCCTCAGTCTTTTGAACATATCCTTCCTTACTGATTTTAAAAAAATGATTATTACATTTCTTGTCATAATTCCTTTTCCAGTAAAGGACATGGGAATTGCAGTCCAGTCTCATGTCTGAGTATGCAAAGTTATCAAAATCAGAAAAATTAATCTACTTTGTAGGGAGCTCATATTTGTCCTCAAAGGCAGTCAGATGAATGGAGGGTGTACACTTCAATTTAAATGTGGGTATGCTCTTGGGAATCCAAACATGCGTGATCAGACTTTAATAATTAGAAATTAAGATTAAGGTTTTATATCCTACTAGCATGTTTGTTAACTTTTTAAAAAAAGTAACCCACTTATTCTTAATGGAAAATATAACTTTATGGTGAATTCTTTAACATTTTTCCAGATACCATTTTTTAATTGAGAGAAGAAAAGCAGGAAATTGGGACAATATAAAGAAAGGGAAGTCTAAGGTCACCAAAATTAATGTTGCTAACTTAAGAAGTTGTGGGACAGTGAGAACTGTTTCTGCCCAGCCACTGAATACTAATCATCCACCCAAAATTTAATTCATGCAAATCTCTTATTCAGTTTCCATTAACATAGTTACTCCAAATGCCCATTCTCAACTTTCCCTTTTTTTCCTGTTCATTTAGTCTGTATCCACATCTTAAATTTACCTCTAGTGTATCCTCTCTGGGTGTCTGGAATGCTCATATCCTCTCCTCTTAACTGCTTCCTATATTTACATCACTGCATCTGAATTCTTTTCTTTTCTACTCAAAGAGAACTGGGAATGTCACTCTTTTCCATTCCTGGTGCTTGAGTCAACATTTTCCCGTTTGGCCAGGAACCATTTTGATATTCTGTAATATTTTACTTTCTGAATCTGTTGCCTATGTATTTTCAGTTCTCTAGGTGTTCATTGTAACTACATTAGATCACAAGTTCCTGAAGAGAATAACTTAGCTTGTATCCATCAGAATATTATATGTGAAAAAAGGATGGAAGAAGCCTATTTACCCACTAATCTTTTATACATTAATTTCCCAGTCATGCTCTATTACAGGTCTGCTGAGGTACTTGACATTCTCATTATGTTAGGCATTGTTAGCTGTGATTTTATTTTTAAAAGATGTAGTTGAAATGAGCCACTGCAATTAACCATTAACAACCATTAGTTTACTATCTGAGTTTAGTTTATCAGATTATCTGACTGCCAGGATACAGAGAACTGATCCCTAGAAATATCAAAACTGGAGTCTGAGACGAAATTCTATTCTCTGCTTTTGCTGGCAGGTAGGGTGTGTGCAAGCTGCAGGCCCCTGCGTCAGAGAAAGTCTGTTTTAGTGTCAGCTGCCAATCACAGCAGGAGATGCCTGCCAGCATCAGCTCCAAGGGCCCTACTCTACAAAGCCGGATTCTGCTCTACTACTATTGAGTGGCAAGTTGGAGCTCTTAATGGTGGACCCTAGCATCTCATCACCAATTTCTTTCTGGGATCTTGTCTCACAAATTCAAAAAAAGAAACCTACTGACAACAGTGGAATGCAAGAGTGAAAGGAATCGGATTTATATAAGTAAGAAGAAAAGAGATAGAACTCCCATAAGATGAGGGGGACGAGATACCAGCTTAGCACTTAAATGTACTATTCCAGAGGCTTAAATGGCTTCTGGGTTTGGCACTAATCAAAATCCATGCTAAACATGTATTGAAAAAGTGTCAAGGCTATTGGGTAGCCCTTGAGTCTGTAGCCATTAGCCAGTCTGTCAGGCCTCCCTCTTCCCATCACCCTGGAACAAAGGAGTTGACCGCAATGTTTGTAATGTTTCTATAGGTTGATTTCATTGAGTGGCCTTTACATTAAAAAGGAAGTCTTAATTGGGACCTATAAATTATTCTACCTTATTTATAGGCTCACAGAAAAAGGAACTGAGAATGGTACAAAAGGCCACCCGAAATGTTCAGAGAATGAGATATTGCTTGGGGACTGTCCCGTACATATCCTCTCCCAGGCCTAGGCCCCTTGGGTAGGTCAGTTATCAAAGGCCAGTAAGCACGGGAAAAAAAACAATGAAGTATTTTCTGTCAGTCAAGTCAAGTATATTAATGCACAATCAATGCTGTATTGTGAGGATGATTATATTGAGGAAGAAAGATAATTTGGTGCTACTAAAAGTAAACACTCCTTAGGTTCTTTCCATGGGATTCTGTAATCTGTTTTATCAGCTGATGACTTTTGATTCAAGATAAAGGTGTAAACAGGGATAAAGGTGATACTCAACAGGTTACATAATCAGTCCAGGATCCAGGAAATGTTTGAAAATCAGCCTACATGTTATGGTTTGGATATGAGGTGTCCCCTGATAACTCATGTGTGACAAAACGCAAAAATGTTCAGAGTAAAATTATTAGATTGTGAGAGCTATAGCCTCATCAGTAGATTAATCATTTGATGGATTAATAAGAAAAAAAAAAACTAATGTACTAGATGGTAGCTATAGGCAGGTAGGGTGTGGCTGGAGGAGACACATCACTGAGGTCTTGCCTTTGGGGTTTTTTGGGGTTTATATTTTTTCCCTGGCATCTTGCACGCGCTCATGGTCTCTCTCTCTCTCTCTCTTTCTCTCTCTCTCTCTCTCTCTTTCTCCCCCTCTTGCCCTCCCTGCTGCGGTGAGCTGATAAACTTTCCTCCACCTTACCCTTCCACCATTTGTTCTTTTCACCTTGAACCCAGAGCAATGGAGTTAACCAATCATAGTCCAAACCTCTGAAAAAGTGAGCCCCAAATAAACTTTTCCTCCTCTAAGTTATTTTTGTCAGGTATTTTGGTCATGGTGACAAAAAACTGACTAATACACTACTCAACCACCCTGAGCCTCTTCCTCTTCAGAAGACAGTTTTTTTTTTTTTTGAAGACTGACAAGGTAGGAGCAGTTAAAAACGCAAATTTAGAAACAACAGAACAAAAAAGTCTCATGTGTGTTCCTGAATCTTAGTGACACATTTATTTCTAAGAAGAAAGGAAGGGCAGACAATTAGTTACTATTATGTAATTTCCTGACACTCTTTCATTATGCTGATAAATACATCCCCTTTGACAAACTAGATAGTGTATTACAGTCTGTGGTGAAAGCTCTTAAATGTGGATTTCTTTCTCCTTAGGGAACTAGACTGCATATTTATTGTTCCTTTAAGCTACAATGTGAGCTTATATTAGAGGAGAGTTTCCAAACGGAAGCTTATTTTCCACTGGGGCTTTTTAATTTCACACACACACACAAGGGCATGCTCTGTGGCAGAATATATAGTATGAGATGTCAATATATTCCACTATAATACATAAACTCAATATTATTAACTTTTAAAGAATGGAAAACAAAACATAAGCTATGCTTTGATTTTCCAGACACTGAACTTTTAAAAAACATATCAGTTATTTAAAATGTCATATATGAATAAAATAATTACAGTACTCTTACAGAGTTTGAGCATGTTTTAAAGCTTTTGATGTCCACTACCTCATTAAATCGGTAGTGGGGAGAAGAGAGGAGACTATATAGTGTCATACCTCCTTTACATATAAGTAACAGAAGAGATTCAATGATTACTGAGGTTATAGCATCAGGTGGCAGATTTGGGAATAGAAATAATCATCATGGTACCCTGCACAAAAAGGGAGAGGCACCTTATGGTAGTATTTTATTAATTACACAATGTACACATTATGAACTCATTTTCTTTCCTTCTCTAGAATAATATATGTTAACTGTACAAAATTTAAAGGTACAGAAGTATGTAATTAAGAAAAATGATTCCATAGCCCAAAGGCAAATATTAATATCCTTTTGGAGATACTTATTCCAGATGTGTATTATAACATCATAGTTATTAAATTACATACATACTAAATACATTATACTATTATATGATTATCAATGTAATGTAGAGTTTCGATTTGAACCTTGATTTTATCTTTAGTGGCCAGGTGGCAGCAATATTTACTTCTGAATTCTTACTTTTCTCATCTTAAAACTGCAGATTGGGCTGGGAGTGTAGCTCACAGGCATAGCACTTGCCCAGCACCCACAAGTCCCTAGGTTTGATCTCTAGGACCAAAAAAAAAGAAGATAATAATAATATTGGTTATTTGATATGCAGGTTAATTACAGTAATATATGCAAAACACCTACGAGGCATAGTACCTGGTGTGGGGTAGCTATTTAATAAATGTTAATGACCATTTTTATTCATATGGTTATTCACACATACATAGGTTAGATAAACATATACATGGGATGTTTATAAACAAAAAATTATTATACTCATGCTGAAAACTTTGCTGAATTATGCATTTTTCCCTCAATAATAAGCCATGGATATTTTTATATATTCATGGATTGATATAACTATAATTTTAATGATTTAATTGTGGGTGTACCACAATTTACTTAATTTATTTTATATTGACAAACATTTAAATCAATTTTAATGTTTCACTATTACAAAGTAATTCTGAAATGAACACTTTCCTGCATATCTGTCTCTTCATGCTCAGTTATTTCATGAAAATAAATTCCCATTAGTAGAATTGATTTGTCAGAGGGATATAATGACAAAGGAGGTAGTTCATCTAGAAAGTAGCTTATTTCCCAATTAGCCAAATCATGGAGGGTCTTAGTCCATCCGGGCTGATACAACAAAGGTCATAGAGTGGGAGGTTTAGAGACAACACAAATGTTTTTCATACAATTCTGGCAGCTGGATATATGAGATCAGCGTGCCAGCATGATCAGGTTCTGGCAAAGGCTTTTTTTCATGCTGTCTACTGCTGGCTTTTCATGTCCAGCACCACAGTTTTTTAAAAGGGTGCTCACTACATTTATGAGGGTTCCACTATTATGACCTAATTAACTCCAAACCCCCACCTCCAAATACCATCATTTGGGATTAAGGTTTCAACATATGAATTTTAGAAGGATACCAACTTTCAGTCCACTGCACAGAGGAAGAAAGCAATTGATTTGATGATATATTAGGCATATCAGTTGAAAAGATTTCATTTCAAGAAGCAGAAAATGTTAACTTACCTGGGTTAAGTAATAAAATGATTTATTGCTCCATAATTAGCACTACTAAATTAGTCCCAGACCAGGGTATTATAGGTTTGGCTTCTCTGGGGTCTTTCATCTCTCTCTTCATGTGGTTTTTTTCCTGTTCATGTTCATCCCTGAAATCTGAGTGTTCACATTTCCTTTTCCTATAAGAACAACAGTCTTAAAAGGATTAGGGCTCATGCATATGATGGCGTAACCCTTAATTATCTCTTTAAAAGCCCTGTATGTAATGCAGTCTCATGGGATTAGGTGCTCAACTTGGGAATTTGTGGGGAACACAATTCAGTCCACAACTAATGGATATAGCATTTCCATAAAATTCAAATTTTACAAGTCTTAAATTAGGAATAGGAATCAGGGTATTAATTCTTATCACACAGGAAAAAAATGTAATTTCCCAATTTTCTCTTTTATTGCCAAATATCTTTCAAGCTTTCCAAGTGGGGACTG
Organism: Glaucomys volans; assembly: GCA_020662805.1. NCBI lineage: Eukaryota > Metazoa > Chordata > Mammalia > Rodentia > Sciuridae > Glaucomys > Glaucomys volans. The sequence continues at coordinate 1,133,205 of JAJEJO010002337.1, forward strand.
AAAATTACTCAACATCTAGATTACTGCAGTTTGACTTCTGTTACACATACCATTTAAATCGAAGATCCTTTGTTCTTGGGTTTGGTTTTCCTAATATTGTTGTTTAAATTATTTCCCAAAGTACATATATAATAAGGGGTATCAAGTTCTAGATATCTGCCCTTGCTAGCAGCATCACTTATTTAGGATTCCAAATGCTCAGCTTTCCCACAAGAACACATCTGTGACAAAAATAGTTTGTCTTCTATCAGTATAATCCAGATTTATACTTGAACTTTTAGGAGTCTACATTTCCCTTGCTCCTCCCAGTAGTTTATCTCCTCTTTTTGTAACTTTATCTTGTGCCTAAAAAACTATTAATCACAAACATACTGTTTTATTGTATTTGTTACCCTGATTTCCACAACTAATGTCACCATCACTCTAAAATTTTCCTAGAAATGTCTGAAGTATCTATACCAACCTAAATATATTTACACATTTTTATTTACTACTAAATGCATTTTTACTCACTCTGAGGGAGTTACCAAATTAGTTCTTTTGTCAAGTAATGTGTGTAGCTTTTAGGGGGGCCTTTTCCATAGCTTCCTTTATTGTGACTTTTGTTTTGTTTTGTTTTGTTTTGAGGAAGTCATTGAAGTAGATCTCCTTGTACTCAATCTGTCAATCTCCTTCTTTCTAGGCCTACTATGTCATTTGCCACCACCCATATTTCTGCCCAAAGTAGAAAAACAAGAGTACCACCTAGGTTCTGCCCACTGGGGGATTTCCCATCACCACTGTCTTCCTGGTCTTTGAGAGGACCAGAGCAGGAATGCCTGTTAGGCTTACACACACATCATGCTGATTCATTCATGAATTAAACTTGGTGTTTTCTCTTTTCCATTAGTTTATGTCTGCTGGTGTAAGCTGATGAGGAGGCACTAGAACAATACCAGTGGGTGACATGGAGATTTGGGCCATTTGCTTATGCAACTTATTTTTGACTCTGTTCATGCCTCATGCTGGATGTCTCACTTCTGCCTAGATTGCTTCTGAGTCTGCTTGTATTTATGACTTGGATTAAAATGGATTGATTTGGTTGTGTGGTTGTCTCATACTCCATGACCAGTTACTCTGTCTTTACCCTTGCCCTGGTAGATAAAGTATATTCATTACATAATCCTAGGGTTCTATACCATGATTCTATTATTGGCTATTGTTATTAATTTTATACAGCTTAATGCCTCTGCAAAACTAGTCCAGGACTCCCAACACGTGTGCCCAAGTGGCAGACCTGCTTACAACCTGATCTGAACCTACTGCTAAGGCCTTTCCTTCTTTGGAACCTGTTCAAAATTAGCTTTCTCTGGCTTTTTGTAAATGGGCTGGAGCAATATTCTCAAGTGTGAAATATGCTGCCTATATATGCCTGAAAATGCCTAACAGATGATGTAATTTCTTCTAACTTGTGGGAATTGTGAGTGCAATAATTTGCCTTTTGCTGTGGAGTGGATTGTCAGGAAGACCCTGGACTATTGGACTCCTAAAATGTTCACCAATGTGTTAAACCATATTCTGGAGCTCATATGTCTTATCAAAGCCTCCATATTTTGATCATATGTCTTATCATATGACCATATGTCTTATCAAAGCCTGCCATTTTTTGATTATCTGGTTTGGTTAATAATAGTTTAAATATAGTGGGCCAGTATGTCATGCTGTTAAAAGAAAAAAAAAAAACCTAGAAAATGCCAGTGCTTTTGAATCAGATATTGAAGGAGGGAAAAAGCCTAGAAACAAGAAATATATACTCTCACTTTTCCCATGTAACTGAATAGTCATTTTGATAGGAATGGGAAAAATACATTCACTAGATCATTAGCAATATAACATGCATCTAAGATTGTAAGTTTATGTTCTAGCAAAGATTTATGACATTATGACTGCAATTGGGCCAATTATTTGTTTGGGTTTGAGTAGAAAATGTTATCCTCCATGATCCAACTTGTTTCAATAAGAGTCCAGTTGGTGAATTAAATGGCCATACTATGTAAATACTATTTCTGCATTGTTCCTCCTGTAATGTGATATGGTTTTTGATTTAGAGTTTTGTTCAGGAGTGGAGGTCAGTTTTAAAGGCCTCTACTTGCTCTTGTCTACTATAATAGTTCTTTCTCTGTAGGACAAGGAACCATGGTGAAGGTCTGATGAACCCTTACATATGCTTGTTATACTTGGATATTAGGCATTCTCTAAAAGTTCACATGTAACACAATGCAAGATGTTCACAAGTGAAATGATTCGATTATGAGAACTATGACCTTATAAATTGGATTAATCCATTTAATGCATTAATAAATTAAATAGATTATTGGGGGATAACTATAGGTAGATAGGGCATAACTAGAGGAAGTCTTTTAATGACCTACTGGTCATTAAAAAATCCTCTTTGGGAATTATACGATATCCCTGGATCCTCAATATTTTTGCTTTCCAGTTGCCATGAACTGAGAACTTTTCCTCTGCCATATCTTTCTGCCATGATGTTCTGCCTTGGCTGAGGATTACAGCAATGGAGTTGGCTGACCATGGACTGAACCTTTGAACTGTGGAAACTTTGAAAATAAAGTTTAGGTGGTTCTTGTAAGCCCAAAATAAACTCTTTTTAAGATTTTTCTGCAAGGTATTTTGATTTTTACAATGAAATGCTGAATAAAAATATTCGGTTCACTCCAATTATACATTCAGGTATTTTTAAATGACCACTGAACCTAGTAAACCTAGTGTGAGTTGGACCATAATCCAGGCTCTACTTATTACCTGGAGTCTATACTATTGTATTCGAACAAGCTATCTATGGAGTCTTATATTCCTAAGCACTAATATCAACTCAGGTCATGTCTATGGTATTCAAAATGTCCCTTTCTTTTATGTATGAGTATTAAGTGAAAGTCCATATGACTTTTTGGAAGAATCGAGAATCTTGTTTTTTTTTTTTTTTTTGTGGTGCTGGGGATTGAACCCAGGGCCTTGTGCTTGCAAAGCAAACTACCAACTGAGCTATATCCCCAGCCTGAGAGAATTGTTTTATATTCACCTCTCATGTTTATATGCATGGCCCTTCCTTATGGTTCACTGACCTCTTCATCTATCAATGGATTCAACGTCTGAGAATTCAGGCCTGGTAACTGGGCAAGAGATCTGACTTTATTGGAACAGTTTCTTTCAACCTTGTGCTTATCAATAATTGATTTCTTTGTACAAATGGATCCATAATCTTTTTCTTTCACCATCTATTTTGCTCTTATGAATGTAGTGTTTCACTAAATATCTCTGTAGCTCTCTACAAGTGAACCCTTCTGACTTCTACTCTGACCTACTGCTCAAAACAATAATTGCAACTTCTTGCTTCTGATTGTTAAGTATTACCAAGTGGCCTCTTTTCTTTTATTGTTGAAATTCAACTTAGTGAGACACTATCTCAAAATAAAAAAAGGCTAGGTATGTTGTTCAGTGGCAGAACCCTTGCCTAGCTTGTGTGAAGCTCTGGGTTTGATCCTCAAGACAGGGAAAAATAAAATAAAATAAAAAAAAGAAATGCAATAATTTCTATTGTTAGAAATAAGCTAGATCTGCAACCACATCACCTACTTCAAGCCTTTCTTATAACAGATGGTCAGCTTTGAACATCCTAAAAAAATTTTTGAAAAACTTTCTCTGCTCTGATAAGTTTGTAGCACCTACATAGACAACCTGAAAACAATTACTTAAGGAAAATTTTGGTCAATATATAGTATATTCATTCTGTTATGCCCAATTATTTAAGAATTTTGATTCCTTCTCTGATATTTGTAATAGCTTTCCTGGCATTTCTATATCACTTAATGTGGGTCATTGATTTTTGTGAATACGCAATGTTATGGTTTAGATCTGGAATATTCTGCAGAGGCTCATGTGTTGAAGGCTTGGTCTCCAAATGCAGCAATGTTCAGAGGTAGGGTTCTTGGGAAATAATTGGATCATGAGGACTCTGACCTCATCAATGGTTTAATCCATTAATGGGTTAATTGATGGCATTATTGGGAGCTAATGGAAACTGAAGGAGGGAGGACCTAATTGGAGGAAGTAGATCACTGGGAGTGTGCCATGGAAGGTATGTCTTGTCCCTGACCCTTTCATTCCCTTCTCTCTCTCTACTTCATAGCTGTCATGAGTTGAGTAGCTTTCCTCTGTCATGCTCTTTGGCCATGATGCTCTGCTTCATCTCAGGCCCAAAGCAATAGAGCCCACCAAGATCCTAAATAAATAAATATAAAAAAATAAATCTTCCCTCTTCTAAATTTTTTTTTTCTGGTATTCTTTCTTCAGCAATGACAAGCTGATGAACAGATGCAGGAATCGATGTAGTAGGGTATTAGTTTCACCCCTGCAGGTTCTTTTTGTTAGATTTTATATCTCAGGTTAGTGAACCTGTATCAATATAATTTTTCTCATCTAAGTTTTTATTTCTTCATTCTTAGCTAGTATTCTCAGAATCTATTCTCACTTGTATTCTTTTGGCTTCTGCTGATTCATGTCACCTGGGTCGTATAGATCCTTTGCTATATAGCATAGTAGCCTTTTTCCTTGGCTTGATAACTTGACACCAGTTATTAATCAGGTGGTCAGAAAGGGGAAGTGAGAGTAGAACTTGAAGAAAGAAAAGGCATCTGCCTTACAATCAAGCCTTTCAGTATTTTTCTCCAAGAAATGCATAGGGTCTGTGTTCCTCTTAACACAACTAATGATATCCTTATCACAGCCAACCATTAACGGAGATCCAAATTCTCATACTCCCTATGACTCCTTCTGGTGACAGCAATCATGGGTCTGATTCCCTGGAAAACAGATTCAAAGACCTAAAATTTTTGTGTGGGGGTTGAGGGGAGGCATGTGGGGAGTGATCTCAGCAATAACATCTGCAATGTATGCAAAACCCAGGGCTGGGTAAAAGAAGTAGTTGAATTGAGAAGTGGTTGCAGATGGGCACAGTGGTGCATGCCTTTAATTTCACTGGGGCTTGGGACACTGAGGCAGGAGGATCGTGAGTTCAAAGCCAGCCTCAGCAATTTATCAAGGCCCTAAGCAAATTAGTGAGAACCTGTCTCTCAATAAAATAATAAAAAGGGCTATGATGTGGCTCAGTAGTAAAGTGCCCCTGGGTTCAATCCCTTGTACCAAAAAATAAAAGAAGTAGTTGCAAAAAGGAATTAACTGATCCCATGGGGAGTTCTGGGACTAGAAGAGTCTTCTGAATTGAGGCAAAAGACAGGCCTCAGAATCCCTACCACAGTCATTAAAAAAAAATTGTTTTTAGTTATTGATCAACTTTATTTTATTCATTTATTTGTATGTGGCGCTGTGAATTGAACCCAGCTTTCTTTCAACATGGATCACTCCTGGAGAGGATCTCAGTGATGAGCCACCAGTAGTTCACAGCATGAGTGGTGGGAAGAATGAGTTCATTGGTTCTAGAGATTAATCTAGGTGGTTCATGATCATGAAAGAATAGCAAGAAGAGAAAGGCAATATAATGGGAAAGTTCAGAGATTTTGAAAATCTGAAAAATTCAGAAAAGAACAATTATTCTTTATTCTGCTGATTGGAGGGACAGTGCAAAATGGAACCTGTGTGTTTAGAGGAGAGTGAAATCCTAGAAGTGATTTGAGGTAAATAGTGTTACCATGAAATTTGAGGCTTCAGTTCAATGAAGAGGGTAAAAGACTTAGAAGGGAATAAAGGTTCTCCTCAATAGGATAAAGATAATTTTGCCAAGTTGTGTCATGAGAGTAAATAGCTTTGGAGAATTGACTGATAGCTCAAGCCAATCAATAATAAATATAACATAGCACAGTTTATTAAATGTATTTGGTAAACCAGGGACTGTGTCCTTGAAGTTGGATTAAAAAAATGCAGATCAAGATGGATTAGGTTATTTAACTGTAGTCATATAGCAAGGAATATCTAGTATCTAGATATTCTAGATATCTAATATCTAGTATGAAGATTGTGCTAATTTTTTTCTTTTGCACCACACTGTTTAGTTCAGAATAAAATATTACATCTTAAGGTTTGAGCTTAAGATAGAAATTATGAAAAGCAAGAATATTAGACCTCAAACTATACTACAGAGCTATAGTAATAAAAACAACATGGTATTGACACCAAAACAGACACATAGACCAATGGTATAAAATAGATGACACAAAGACAAGCCCACATAAATACTGTTTTCTCTAGTAGACAAAGATGCCAAAAATATTCACTGCAGAAAAAATAGCCTATTCAACCAATGGTGCTGGGGAAAAAATGGAAGGCCACATGTAACAAAATGAAATTAAACCTTTATATCTCACCCTGCACAAAACTCAACTCAAAGTGGATCAAAGACTTAAGCACCAGAACACAGACCCTGTGCCTACCAGAAGAAAAAAGTAACCCCAAATATTCACCATGTCAGCCTAAGATCTGACTTCCTTGACAAGACCCCTAAAGCACAAGAAGTTAAATCAAGAATCAATTATTGGGATGGATTAAAGGTTTCTTCTCAGCAAAAGAATCAATCAGTAATGTGAAGAGAGAACCTACAGATTGGGAGAAAATCTTTACATCATGCATCTCAGACAAAGCATTAATCTCTAGGATATATAAGGAACTCAAAAACTTAACACCAAAACCCCATATAACCCAGTCAACAAATGGGTCAAGAAACTGAGCAGACATGTCACAGAAGAAGATATACAATCAATCAACAAATATATAAAAAAAGGTTCAACATCTCTAGCAATTAGACAAATGCAAATCAAAACTATTGTAAGATTTCATCTCACTCCAATCAGAATGGCAATTATCAAGAATACAAGCAACAGTAAATGTTGGCAAGGATGGGAAGAAAAAGGTACAAGTCATAAATCGCTGGTGGCAATGCAAAATGGTGCAGCCATTATGGAAAGCAGTATGGAGATTTCTCAGAAAACTTGGAATGAACCACCATTTGACCCAGCTCTCCCACTCCTTGGTTTATGCCCAAAGGACTTAAAATCAGCATACTACAGTGACACAGCCACATCAATATTTACAGCAGCTCAACTCACAAACCAACCTAGATGATCTTCAACAAATGAATGGATAAAGAAAATGTGATGCATATATATATATGCATATATATATATTACCTTTATATATATGTCACATATATATATAATGAAATATTGCTCAGCTTTAAAGAAGAATGAAATAATGGCATTTGCTGGCAAATGGATGAAGTTGGAGAATATCATGCTAAGCAAAATAAACCAAACAAAAAAAAACAAAGGCTGAATGTTTTCTCTGATATGTGGATGCTAATTCACAATAAGGTGTGTGTGGGGGGGGGATAGGGAAGAATAGAGCTATTTTATATTAGGTAGAGTAGAGTGAAGGAGGGGAAGGGGCATGGGGGTAGGAAGGATAGTAGAGTGAAACATCCCTTAGTACATCATGTTCATATATGACTGCATGACCAATGTGATCCTACAATATGTACAATCAGAAAGATGAGAAATGATACTCCATTTATGTATGATTTATCAAAATGTATGAATGCTTTCTACAGTCATGTACAACTAATTAGAACAAATAAAAAAATTTTAAATAAAGCATTCATGAGGCAGAAGATCAAATCTTAGACCAGAGACACATACATGTCAAAATGAGTCATGGAAGTGCACAGGGTTGAACAGACTGAGATTGGCCCCAATGTTATGGAGGTGGCCACAAATGATGAGGGGCTAGTTGAATATGGAATTGTTGACTTGAAGCTGTATTTGAAAAACCTCTGAGAGATCGTTGAAATTGGAGACTTTTTTTCAAGGTTAGTCTTTTATCACAAGATCTTTGGCAAATATTTCTGTTTATGAGCTGAAGTAAATTTAAGCAGGAAACTTTACAATTTTCTTTGTGATTACACAGCAGTAATTTCAGGACTGTTTTCCTTGGGAATCTGGATGGTAATTACTAAAACTCCAAAGCTAATTATGCTGTTATGCTAGTGGGACTGTAGCTATGGATGAGAAGTCTTTTCTATTAACAGACTCCACTGGCGGGCATTGCAATTTCACTTTCACCCTGAACCTTTCCTCTGCTTCTTCCTAGTCCCTAGGGATAGAGGGAAAGGATAATTCAATTGAGCTGTCCCTTTGCTGAAGGAGATTTTATCAAAAAATATTTAGTCAGAACAGGAAATATATTTAAAGGAGCAAATAATCAAGCCATATCTACATCATTTGAAGGATTCTGAAACCACCTAGGTGCTTTATTTGAACGGGCACATTCAAGTCCAAGAGGACTGAGACCTCTTTAACAAGGCAGAGCTAAGTAGACTTCGAATAAGTTGTATTAAATAAATAATCACAAACGGCATTGTTGTGAAGAGTTAGTATCTGACACCCCACATGAGTAGGATGCTGTTTCTATAAGCTGTTATGTGTGTAGTGAGGTGTGAGGCTTCGGATACACAGCACATAAATACACTTGAGCAGGCGGAGTATCTCAAGCATCTCACACCAAAGCTACAGCAGCTGTGTATTTTAATAATATCACATTTAGGTAAACAAAACAGCAAATTTGTTTAAATAGAATGTCACAAATTCAAATAAATCAGCATTTATTTGAATGGGTTATGAGGCTAGTTTTTTTTTTTTTTTCCCTCCTTCAGTTGTTCTCTTCTAAAACATGAAGGGACATTCAACACATTCAAGGAAGCCCTGTAACCAAGAATGAAAGTGACCAAATGTTAAGGCAGACTAAATTAAAGCTGACACAACAAAAACATTTTCCTCCCCTGTATCTTGCAACTTCGTGGAAATAGTACACAGTCGTGTGTTTTAGAAAATGAAAATAAGTTCTGATTTGGCCTCCTGGGCATACTTGCTTGGTGACCTTGAGCAAGGTTATTGATACTGCACTCTTTCCTAGTTTCCACATTTGAAACACAGCAAAATTTGTTATAATGTTGGTGATGGGGAAAACAATTTCTAGCTGCTGTCATATTTAGAAATAATTACAGTTCAAAAATACTAAAAAATGTAAATATGATTTAATTTTCAACTTTTCTAAATCCCTGGTAGTGGCATAGTCCTTATTGGTAAAGTCCTATATCCAAAATGATTCTAAGGACTAATGAATTAAAATCCATATGCCATACATATTTTGGTGAACAGCATTATGCTATAGAAAGCCTAAATTCTTTGCTCACAGGTAACTTAGACATTGGTTACAATCTTGCTTCTGCTGTTTATCAATGTCTTGATATTGCACAAACTATTTCAGTTCTTAACATTTCAGGGATTTTAAAAATTTTTTTCAGTTGTAGATGGACACAATATCTTTATTTTATTTATTCATTTTTATGTGGTGCAAAGAATCAAACACAGTGCCTCACACATGCCAGACAAACCACTTTACCACCGAGTCACAACCCCAGCCCCAACATTTCAGTTTTTAAACTCTCTGAATTTGAGTTGCTTTGCCTGTATATTATGCATAGCAATATATCACAGAGTTTTAAAGAGTCAAACAAAATAAGCAATGTACCTACCATATGCAGAAAGTGCCTAACCCAAGTTCCGTTTTAATTTTCACATGCAAGTTAATCAGAAAACAAAATATTATAATGGTTCAAATATTTCCTTAAAATTTAAAGTAAACTGTAATTATCCTTGTCCTAGATTTTTATCTTTCTTTTTTTGGTACTGGGGATTGGACTCAGGCATGCTTAACCCCTGAGTCACATCCCCAGCCCCCCCTTTTTTTTGTATTTTAGTTAGAGACAGGGTCTCACTGAATTGCTTAGGCCTCACTAAATTGCTGAGGCTGGCTTTAAACTTGAGATCCTCCTGCCTTCGTCCTCCAAGCTGCTGAGATTACAGGAGTGTGCCACTGTACCTGGCCTAGATTTTTGTCTTTCTTTTCCCATCCACCACTTCAGAACTAAGGACAATAAGAAGAACTAATTGCATTAACATTGTCTACTTCTGAATGGGTTGTTGTTTTATATTGCAAGATAAATTGCTTCTGAAGTAGACAATCCTCTCAGGTAGCCTTTGCTGATGTTATCATGTAAATTCCTGATTTCTATGACAAAGTAATCAATTTTGCACATAGTAGGTGCTTAATGAAAACTTGCTGATTTCCCAGTTAACCTAACCAAGCAAAATATGATTTGATAAACTAGATCTGAGTACTTATGTGATACAAGAAAATCAGAATTTGAAATATATTCCCTAGCATTGTGACATTTGAGCTTACAGCATTATGTATCTTATTGATGAAGCACTAAGGATTAGGGTTTCTTCTTGGCCTATTTATATTTTAGAAATAGGTTAAATTATTAAAAGGAAAAATGATCAAAGCTCAGAGTTCTGTGGTTGACTATTTCTCACATGGTTATCATAAGTCACTTCACGTTCATGATACTAAAATATATTGAATATGTACTCTTAGAACACCCATGACACACTTTAGCTGACAATATCCTAAATGTGACCCTGAAGCCATAAAAAGGGAAAAACTTTCAAATAATTCATATCTTAGTTATTTAGGTTTTAAGAAATGCAAGGCTGGGGTTGTGGCTCAGTGGTAGAGTGCTTGTCTCCCATGAATGGGGCACTGGGTTTGATCCTCAGCACCACATAAAAAAATAAAATAAAGGTACTGTGTCCATCTACAATTAAACATTAAAAAAAGAAATTCAGTAATTTATAAAAATGTAGTTAATGATTTTCTTTCATTGTAATCACATATCTAATAACACATTCTAAATTCTGGTTCTCTATTCCTCTGAAATTTTAGCTGTAAGTGCTCTTTCATAATTGTGAATTACTTTCTATGAACTCTTATGTAAATTAGGAAGAATGTCTAAGACAAATTTTTTGCCCAGGAATTTATAGTCATTGTTTCTTTTTCTTTGGACAACAGGCTTAGTTTCAATAAAATTAAGAATTGATGAATTGTGAAGAGTTGTATGATTTTGGAATTTAGGATGTTTAGTAAATGACTAGTTAGACATGAGGGATTTCCAAAGATACAGACACTAAATTCAGGCTCCATTTTTTCTGAATTTATAATCTCTATTGATCTGTACTAAATTCACTGATTCACTTTTCTGCCATCTTGAATTTGATGTTGACCCAATCTGTAAAATTCTCATTTAAGTTAGTTGTGAACTTTAGCCCTAGAATGTCCCTTTGGTTCTTAGTTTCCATTTCTCTATCGAAATTCCATGTTTGGTTACTCACTGTTTGCATAGTTGCCTTTAATACTTTGAACATATTTATAATATCTCTTTTGATACTTGTGCCTACTTAATTCAATATCTGTGACAATTTAAAATTTCTATTGGCTACACTTCTTTTTCCAAGTATGGGTTGTAGTTTTCTAATTATTTGTCTGTCTAGTAATTTTGGTTAAAAATTAGTCATTGTAGATATTTTCTCATATGATTTTTTATTCTCTTTTGTTCATCTGGGAATCATTGGCCTTTTTTATCTTAAAGCAGGTAATTAGATTGTCTGGCCTCCTAAACTTTAAAAACTGTCTCTTCAGTTGAATTAAGACATATTTCTGATCAGATTCATGTATGTGCATGTATAAGCCTGGCATTTCATGGATCTCCTTGGTGCCTGCGTGACTTAGGAATTAGTTAAACTTTGTTTTCAGAGATGTCAAACCGGTAACGCCTCCATATTTTGCTGATGAGGTTGTATGTGGGTTGAGATATTCATTAAAAAACACAATATATCCTCAACTCTCCACAATTTTTCCTTGGACTGGGTTTTCCCACATCCACACATGACTTTGTAGTTAGCCAATGATGCGTAAGAATGTTTATTGCTCCAATTATTTAAGTCTTTTTTGCTTCTATAATCTTCCCTTTACATTTTTTGATATTCTGCCACCTACTCTGAATTGCATTCACTTGCCTGTGGCCTGTAAAGCTGGAAATTTTGTTGCCTAAGCTGAAATGAATGGGATTGCCTCTAGTTAAGACAACAACAAATATTCCATTGTTCTATGACGCAATAAAGTTGCTCATGGTTAACCATTTCTTAAGTTTTCACCTGCCTTTCCTTATCATTTTTCATTGTCTTTAAGTAATTGTTCTAGTGATATTTTCAAACAACCAACACATTTAGTAACATAATTTATGTTTGGGATTTTTCTCTCATAACTATGAGATGAAACAATCTATCACCCATAATTTATACGCTCATTATGATATAGTAGACAGTTCTACCATTACTTTAAGCTTCTAAAACACATATTAAATTAAGAAGTTAGACCATTCAATTCAAAATTCTAACCACAATTCTTCATTGGATTTAATGTTCAATGTTCTTCATCCCTCATCCTAGCCCAGTCCTGCTGAAGATTGCATGAAGGTAGATCTTTGTTGCTTTCTTTAGCATTGTAAGCAACATTGTTGTTCCTCTAGCATCAGGTTTACTTTTAACACCTGCAGGCTAATATCAGAGAAGGAAAAGGGTTCCAATAGGAGAATGATTTCTTTCTTGAATTAATGCAATTATACATTGGCTCTCTGGTTTAATCCTGGTAGATGTTCAATGCTATCTATCAGGTGGCACTTTTGTAGATTTTTTAAAAGTTCCTATTATTAAAGTTCTTTCTCTGAATCTCCCTGTGTTGTGAGAAATATACCTTTTTCTCTAGCAGGCTAATTTCTCCTCCCTTCAGCTTTTGTTTCTCTAATAGTCCACACTATCTAAATACTACTGAGTTCCCCATTTTCTGGGAGACATCTTCCCTGACTGAATTTCATCTAACTCCAGGCTAGCTCCCTTTCTTCATGACCTACATCTACTCCACAGGAAAAATGCATGTACCTCGATCTAAAACAACAAATTCCTACTCTTACTTATCCTAGTGTAGATATCTCTACATAACTGCTCAAAACTGTTTTCTTGGGTATGAAATTGTTGCTGGTATACAATTTCCATACATCCAAGAAACACTTAACAAAGTCTCTTACTGGTCCATTTGAATCCTACTTGGATTGGTATGAGGAGGTAGGACCATACCCTTACCAGGAAGAGGAATGAGAGTCAATAGCAACAGATTGCAAGTTTCTTATCCCCTGATTCTAGTTGGACTGATGTGTCTAGGAGTTAAGAAATTGATTAGTAGTCATTTCCTTTGTGACTTATGCATGTGTGGATTTTACTTTAAGATTTTACACCTATCTTAGTATCTTGGCTATAACATCAGCTTTAATATATTACCTATTGTAACTTAGTATGATTCAGTAATTGCCTGTAGGGCCCGATCATCTAGAAACCTTGAGCTTTCTACCATAGAGGTGGTAATATTCTTACTTATAACATTTGATATTTTCAAATGCTTTGATGTTTTTGAATGAACTTGTGTTTTACAAACTATAAAATGCACACTGTGAATAAGCTAGGACCAGAGCAACAAACTTAAAATGATGAAATCAAGAAATCAGGATTCAGGGGATTGGATAAAATTGGACTTTTCTGGTGCTTCTGAAAATCAGTACAGTACAATGTTCAAGTGGAAAATCTGTGGTAATATATCTTCAAATTCCTGCTTTAGTATTCATTACTCATGGCAGCTAGTATTCTAATCCTCACTTTTCCTCATCCACAGAATGTTGTAACCATAAAATGTACATCATAAGGAACACAATAGAGTTGTACTGATGAAAACCATATAGCACTTTTAAGCAGATCCAGGTACTCAGTATATCTTGGCTTTGATGATAGGAAGGAGAAGAAGCAGATGGAAAAGGAGGAAGAGGAGGAGGAAGAGGAGAAATTGAATTTCATTAAAACACCACAAAAGTAGCAAGGAACAAGTGAGTAGACATTTTCATCAAGATAGATTTATCATCATAAGACTTGGATTAATTCATTATCACAGTTACCCTGATCAAAGATCATTAATTGAAAAGACAAGCTAGAGGCTTTCTTGTTTGCTAGAAAGCTCTGGTAGAACCTTTCTTTAGGGCTTTCTCAACAGAGACACTGATTACTTTTCCAGGATGAGACTGTGATGAGACAGTTTGGCTCAAGAGCTAGGCAGGCTTCAAGTAAATAAATATCTCTTCCTATTTTTGCTAATTATGTCTATGCAATAGATGAATCTCACTTCTTATACCTGTCAAGAACCCTACTTATTCCAGATGACATTGGCAGCAACTTTCCACTGATTAGGGACCCTGAGAAAACCAAGATGGTACACGAGATGTGCTGATCCATATGGCCTCTTGATTTTGTAAGATTTTGTATCTTTTGGTAATTAAATTAAAGATTTAATCTAATCTTACATTGTATGTGTATGTGGGGGGGGGGGTGGATGTGTGTATAGTCTCTTCTCACTAGTCTAAATATTTAAAATAATGCACATCATTTTTCCTAACTATCCAATGGCATATTTTATAATCATTAAAAATATTTGAAATTTCTGCAGTTGCAATCCACTTTGCAGTGATCTAGTGCTTGCAGTAGCCTCTGTAGATTTGTAAGTATATACCTTCGAATGTAACTGTTTATGAATATATAATAATGAGCTCATACGGATGTGATCAAAACATACCATTGTTCTATTTTCTGGAAAACACTAGGTGGAATTTTTGTTTTTAGACTCTTATCAGAAAACTTTCAGTGCTCATCATATAACTGGTAATTAACTCTCCCTTCATCTGAGTATCATTTAAGGTCACAAACATAATTATACATTTACTCAAACCACCATGTTTCAATATTGAAATGGTACAATAGAAAGAATAATTCAAAACATACTTGAGCAATAACATAATAAAACTTACTTGGGGAAACACTATGAAGCAAACAACAACAACAACAACAATACCAAAAACACCCAAGTTAAGAAAGATGTGAGAATCGACACTTTTGTCATAAGTGAATCACAAGGTCAGTATGGCATTTTTTACTACTCGTGTGTCAGAGAGATTCCCAATTAATAAAAATTATTCCCCATCTGGCCGGGAGTGGAGCTGGTTACCGGCTCCAGCGGGAAGTTTGGGCCCTTCGGCGCCATTCTGCAGCTTCCCTGGTGGAGAGAGACCATCTTTGGCTGCCTGAGTCCTCGGAGCTGAGGTCAGGTCTTCTGGCGGGCCGTGGTGCTGCTACTCCTGGTTGCCTCGGCCCAGAAGCATTGATCATTCCCAACCTGGCGGTAGTGGGACAGCAGCTATCTTGGGCCACCACTTGATCAAGCACCTCTCAAACATCCGGTGAGTTACTGGAAATCTGCAGGGACACTTTAAGTCTTTACAGGGAAATTGCAATCCTTCTGATTTGCACTACTAGAGGGGAAGATACTCGAGCAACATAAGAAAACACGGGAAGAAAGTGTCCCAAACAAACCTAGATGATACATCAAGAGAACCCAAAGACAGCATGGTAGAAGGAATGACAGAAAGGGAGTTCAGAATGTTCATAATTAAAATGATCCGAGAAGAGAATGATGTGACAAGAGAGCAGATTCAGGCTATGAATAATCAGCTATTACAGCAATTGCAGGAAGCAAAAAATCATTTCAATAAAGAGATAGAGTTCTGAGAAAAAAACAAACAGAAATCCTTGAAGGAAACAAGGAAATGAAGGAAACAATCAACCAAGTTTAAAAACTCAATAGAAAGCATAATTAACAGAATAGATCACTTGGGAAGACAGAACCTCAGACAATGAAGACAAAATATTTAATCTTGAAAACAAAAGTCAAACAAACAGAGAAGATGATTAGGAATCATGAACGAAACCTCCAAGAAATATGGGACATCATGAAAAGACCAAATTTAAGAGTTATTGGGATTGAGGAAGGCACAGAGATACAAACCAAGGGTATGAACAATCTGTTCAACAAAATAATATCAGAAAATTTCCCAAATATGACGAATGAGATGGAAAATCAATTACAAGAGGCTTACAGGACACCAAACGCACAGAATTACAACAGATCCACACCAAGGCACATTATAATGAAAATACCTAACATACAAAACAAAGATAGAATTTTAAAGGCTGCGAGGGAAAAGCATAAGATTACCCACAGAGGGAAACCGATATGGATATCAGCAGATTTCTCAGCCCAGACCCTAAAAGCAAGAGGGGCCTGGAACAACATATTTCAAGCTCTGAAAGAAAATGGATGCCAACCAACAATCTTATACCCAGCAAAACTTCCCTTCAGATTTGATGATGAAATAAAATCCTTCCATGATAAACAAAAGCTTAAAGAATTCACAAAGAGAAAGCCTGCCCTACAGAATATTCTCAACAATATATTCGAAGAGGAAGAAACGAAAAACAACAATCTCAGTCAACATGGGGAGGAATTACCCTAAAGAAAGAGTCAATCAAATGAGAAACAAAGTTAAGCTAAAAACCCCCAAAAAGCTAAAATGGCAGGAAATACAAGTCATATCTCAATAATAACCCTGAATGTAAATGGCCTAAACTCATCAATCAAAAGACATAGACTAGCAGATTGGATTAAAAAGAAAGACCCAACAAGTCTCTTCAAGAGACTCATCTCATAGAAAAACATGCCCACAGACTAATGGT
>JAJEJO010002338.1:0-88052 GCA_020662805.1 Glaucomys volans
GTCAGCTGTGACTCTTCAGTGGTTCGAGACATGGATGTGCAAATGAAAATCTCTCACCTTGCTGCTGTGATCAGTCTCATCAGAGGATTCCAAGTCTGGTCCCTCAGTCTCTTCTGGAGCAGTCTCGACACTGCTGCCCTGCTCACTGCAGAGGCTGTGCCCTGTT
Source organism: Glaucomys volans (assembly GCA_020662805.1). Taxonomy (NCBI): domain Eukaryota; kingdom Metazoa; phylum Chordata; class Mammalia; order Rodentia; family Sciuridae; genus Glaucomys; species Glaucomys volans. The sequence continues at coordinate 167 of JAJEJO010002338.1, forward strand.
GGGTGAAATCAGAAGAAAACGTGGGTCGACATGTATGGCGATCGCTAACAGCCACCCCTGTGTGATGGCGAAGGGAGCCAATTCAGTGAGGAGGCGCTGTTAGATGTCCAAGTACAAGCCATGGTCTTGGCTCAATAAATGGTAGGTGAATAACTGCTACTACGACTTTCATATTACATTTGCATGATTTATACTATATATTTGATAATACAGAATGGTTGCTATGGAGTGAATATTTGCACCCCTCCGATCTCATGTTGAAGCCCAACCCCCAGCACCACTGTGATGGTACTTGGGGAATCGGACTTAGGGGAAGAAATAAAGTTCAGATTAGATTACAAGGAATGGAGTCCCCATGATGGGGTTAATCCATAGAAAAGAGGAAAATGGAAAGGGCCATCATCCAGCCTTCAAACTGTGAGGAATGAGTGACTTGTTTGGCCACTCAGCCTATGGTATTATACAGCAGAGCAAGCTAAGACAACAATTTATATAATTTACAAGAATACGCATTTATTAGCTGGGCGCAGTAGCGCACGCCTATAATCCCAGCACTTGGGAGGCTGAGGCAGGAAGATCGTGAGTTCAAAGTCAGCCCAGCAACTTAGGGAGGCCCTAAGCAACTCAGTGAGACCCTGTCTCTAAATAAAATACAAAATAGGGCTGGGGATGTGGCTCAGTGGTGGAGTGCCCCTGGGTTCAATTCCCAGTACCGAAAAAAAAAAAAAGGATACACATTTATTAATTTTAAATTGATTTCAATTCAGTAAATTAATTGATACATTAGCTCATTAATTGCTAAAATAATTGAATAAACCAAACCAAAAGACAGCACAACCAAAAGTGACTGTCCTGCATCCATTACCTGAAAGGCCCAGCACTTCCTGTTTTTGCCAAGTCTGGAAACTAAACGTAACACCCACTCTCCCACCATCTTCTGTGTAAAAGTGCAGACTTTGTTCCTTTCTGATTTATTGAGTTTCTACTACAGTGTTGCTACGGTGGTTCCCTGTGCTGAGAACAGAATATAAGTCATTTTCCTCTGAAGGGCTTCTCAGATTTAAAAAAGCCTCTTGGATTCCCTGGTGATCATGTTAAATGCAGGTTATTCAAAAGCTATGGGTTTGGGCCTGAGATTTCGCATTTCTTACAAGCTCTGAACGATACTAATCAAGACCACAGGTCCATGGGCACAGCTGGCAAAGGAGAATGAACATTCGAAGACCTTTTGTAGAGGAATCTGAAAACACAGTGATGTGAGGACCACTGTCTTAGAACACGAGAGGCCCTGGATCAGGGACCAAAGCACTCCAGGCAAGAGAGAAGGAACAAGAGGAAATGGGAGTAGATGAGCCTTCTCTGATGCTTTGGATAACAGCTTCCCTCCGTGCTGGAGTTTGGATATGGTCTGACCATTGCCTCCATCTCTACCATTCCCCCACCTGCTCAGCAAAAGTTCAGGTTTTAGAAGCTAAGTCCTCAGAGGGGCCATTGCAAAGTGATAAGGTCACTGGAGTGCTGCCCTAGGCAGGGATTAATGCTGGTCTCTAGGAGTGAGTTAGTTCTTGCAAGAGTGAGTTGTTATAAGAAGAGCAAGTCTGCTCCTGGATCTCTCTGGCTTCCTGCCTCACTATATCATCTTTCCTTACACATGTTCCTTCCAGTGTGAAGCCACTTGCCACGAGACTCTCATCAGAGGCTGAAGAGATGAGGTTGCCTGATCTTGAACTTTCAGCCGCCAAAACTGTGAGCTAAATAAACCTCTTTATTAAGCACAAAGCCTTAGGCATTTTGTTATAGTAGCAGAAAATGGACGAATAGGGTACGCAGAGTGGCTGTCTTACTCCAAAGACATCATTAGAGCCATAGTTGTATGGCAACATTTCTATTAAAATTCCAAGCTGGTCAGGAAAATTAGAGAGGTAGTGGACCTCCAAGCTAACCTTGAACCAAACCCATCTCTTGTGGGCCCCTTCCCCACCTCTGAAATGAAGCACCAATCAGAGCATGCACCTTCTGTGGTTAAGGAGGTTTCTATTTCCTGGCCTCTTGCTCTGTGCTTGGGTTTTTTGGCATTTCTTTTCATTACTTACTCAATCTACAATAAGGAGGTCAAGAAACAGGATCGGCTAACTCGACAGACATCATCCATGTTACACCATCATCACCATCAGAAACAAAAGTCATGGAATACTTTGTATGGGAACAATGGCCTGGGTGGTGGAACCAGAAAGAAGAAGAGCAGGTTGATCCTTGACGTGGAAGAGCTGAGAAGCTCATCGAGAGACACTGTTGCAGAGCTCAGCTTTCTAACTGCAGGAAACATGGTATGCAGAGCATGCCAGGCCGCTCGGGATGGGTTCCTCAGTCTCACCATGGTCTGCAGAATGGTGATCTCCAGAGGTGTACAGTTCCTGGACTGTGCAGCCAACAGCAGTGACCCTACAGACCCCTGCTGCTTAACCCTAATGCCAGGGGCACAGTGGATGCTCAGCTAATCATGGAAAAAAGATTTTTATTTTAATAACACTGTGCACCAGGCATCCCGAAAAGCAAATAAAACTACTTCTGCAAAGCATTTAGAAATGTTAAATGAAAGATAACAAATATGCTTTTTAAACATGAAGACAAGTTTGAAGAAATCCCTGGAGCCTCAAGTGAAGAAGATAAGTAGCCACAGAAGCTGAAGGAAGAGTTGGGCCAGGCCCTGGCTTTGGAAATCCTGATACATCCATCAAGCCCAAGCCCTAGAGCAATGTTTCCCAGAGGGGGCCAGAACCCTTTGGTGTCAGCAGGGAGACTTCTTTTAGGGTAGAACTGCGTACCTGGCAGGTGCAGCTGGCGCTAGGATCCCTGGCTTCTGGTCACTCGACGCCATGTACTTTGCAATAGGAGCAACCCTTGGCTTAAGCCCCCCAACCCTGGAGCCTTGGATTTTAACTTTAAGCATGAGACAGAAAACAGGGCTCAGGTCAGTACTGCCGGGGGAGTTAGAACTCCATCTTCCACATTCCCAGGGTGCCCTTGGAGGGTGCTGTCATTTGGATCTTGAACTCCCCCAAAGGTCCATATATTGCAGGCTGGCTCCCAAGCAAGGTGCTACTGGGAGGTGATAAAACCTTTGGGAGGTGCACTCTAGTGAGAGGCCTTCAGGTCACGGGGGTGTATCCTGGAAGGAGACTGTGGAACCCTACTCTTCCTCTCCTTTGCTTCCTAACCAGGAGGTGGGTGGTTTTGCTCCATCACGTCACGGAGTGTGGAGCTTTCCAGACCATGATGTGCTGCCTCATCACAAGACCTAAAACCACTGGGCCAATGGATCATGGATGGATACCTCTAAAACTGTGAGTCAAAATAAATCTTTTTCCTTCATAAGTTGATTGTCTCACGAATGTGTCACAGCAATGGAAAGCTAAGGTGTTATACCCCTCACTCTAAAAAGATGTAAAATGAAAGCAGTCCTGACAAAAGCAGAAGAAAAGAAGCTTCTTTAACTCTGCCTACACTCGGGGTAAAAGATGAGCAGGGAGCAGGCAGGTTTCTTCCCTGAGATATGACCACAGACCTGGCCTCAGGAGTACTTGGGGCTCAAATTTACACAATGTGCTGCATCTTGGAACCCCAAGATGAAAAACCGCCTTAAAGTCCTTCTGGGTTTGCATTCCACAGGCAAAGCCAAATCTACTCTGGAAGGCTCCACTCTCCACGAGGTCATCACAGGTGCCCGGAGAGAAAGGCTGATCAAGCAGGAGTCTTAACCCAGTGTGACAAATCACAGCAGGAACAATCCCTGTGAGCCAGACGGAGGCAGAGACACAAAGAGCAACCGGAAGTTGACCCTGAGGACAACACCACAGGTATGAGATGCAAAATGTCAAATAACTAGGCTGAAATAATTAAAAAAAAAAAAAAAAAAAAAAAACCTACAACGAGAGGTGCTTTCAAAGTAGGGTAAGTAAATTAAGAGATTTTCTAGAAACAGGAGCTGTAGCTACTGGAATCAGTGGATAAGAATATAAGTTGAAGAAAAGACAGAAGACTGGCAGGTCTCTCTGAAGGCATTTCCTTACTCCAGGGACTGTTCCAACTATTCCTGTAGAACTGCATTTCCAGCTCAAATACTACTCACAGGGGCTGGGGGAGCTCAGCAGCAGAGCACTGGCCCAGCATGGGCAAGGCCATGGACCCAGTCCCCCTACACACTCCCAAAACAAATAACAAGACACTATTCAAGAAAGGGGCTACAATAAGGACAAAGTGTGAGAACACAATCTCACTAGAAACAATTCTCTAAAAGATATATTTTAGGAAAAACAAAATTTTAAAAATTACATAATCCTTAAAAACAGCAAACAAGCTGAAAAGGTACAGAGAGGATACAGACACAAGTGAATCTTAGAATACAAAACAATCCCAAAAGGCTTTTGGGGATGAAAAAAAATAAAAGATGCAACCAGGTCGATGATCGGGAGTGATTACATTTAAAGCACTTCATGGTAATTTTATGCTTCAGGAGGAAAGTAGAAAGTTTAGCTTTGGTTTCTGCTAGATTAATAACCATGCACAAATGTTAACAGCAACCACAAAAGAGTAGAAACAGATCATATAAATTGAAAAGTGGAATTTAAAAATGCAATTGAGAAGAGTCAGGAAATGGATGGAAACATAAGCAGGGCAAATAGAACCAAATGAGATCATAGAAACAAGTCAAAATGCACAGCAGACCTTCTAAATAATCATAAAACACACTAAACCCAATCCTCAAATTTCATTGGCATGATCAACAACAACGTAAAATGAAGCTCCTGCTTCATGTTACAGGCAAAAAGTGGAACCGGACACAGAGAAGAGAAGATTAAAAGGAGGGCAAGATGTATTCAGAAAATGTAAAGAAAGTTCTGTACGGGTCAGGCCCAAGGTTTAGTGAGCAGACAGAGGATGTAAACATCAATAATTTTATTCTTGATCCATGAATGTGGTTCAAACCCTATTCCCAAAGATGATGAATATGCATTTTCCCAAGTGTTAGCAACTTATATAAACGGTCCATCTAGGAAGGCACAAAATTAAGTCTTAAGCAATTCCAAAGAATCTGCATTCATGCAGGCCACCCCAGCAGCAAATTTTCCTAAAAAATAAGCTTTTAACAAAAGAGTGAAAGACCAAGAACAGCAAAGACAGTTTTAGAGAGGAAAAACAAGATTGGGTACTATTCCTACCAGATAAGAGCACACAGAGTGACAGTAACGGGACTCAGTGCAGAGCAGCCTAACAGAGCAGAGTGCCCAGAAACAGCCCCACCACACGTGGAAGTGTGACAGACAGCAGGCTCACCACTGCTGATCCCCAGGAAAGGGATGGAACGTTTGATAAAGGTTGCTAGCATAGAAGATTCCCCGCATAAGACCCTAACTCCCCATGCACAAAAATCTGGGTCAAGTTGGTGTAAGCCTGAAAGCAAGTACTCCAAGCTGCTCAACTTGGATGAAGATATATCAGGCAAATATAGTTAACAACAATTTATTAAGTATTTCAAAAGAGCTACAAGAGCGGAAATGGTGACTGTTTGAGGTGTTAGATTTGTTAATTACCCTGGTTTGAGTATTATACAAGGTAAACACATATCAAAACATCATACTGTACTCCACAAAGATGTACAATTATTAACGTGCCAATTAAAAAGAAAAAGAAAAATGCAGAAGACTATGCTCATTATCTCAGAGGAGAGGATTATCTCAACAAGGTGTAAAGATTACAAATCACACAAGATCAAACATCACAACTGGCCAGAGTTGAAAACTTTTGCTGAGCAACTTAGTGAGGCCCTAAGCAATTTAGTGAGGCTCTGTCTCAAAATAAAATATAAAAAGGGCTGGGGATATGGTTCAGTAGTTAAGTGACTCTGGGTTTAATCCCCAGTACCACACACACACATGCAAAAGAACCACCAATGCACAGGAATTGTAGACTGAGAAGTTATCTTCAATACATAGCAAAATATTAACATCTAAAATATAACTCAATGCATCAATAACTAGGTATATTTGATTCTAAAGAGTATATTCTTTTATTTTACCTACTGCACCAAGCTTTCTGGCTTTGACTGAAAATAAACGGAAGAGAAAGAGATGGGGCAGAGGAGTTTGTGGAAGACAGTATGGGAGGATGATAAGGAATGGGGCTCCTGTACCTTTAAGCTAGACTCTCATATCCATTTCCCAACCCCATAAATTTGGCCTGGCTTGGGACTCACTCTGACCATTGGACTGTAACATAAGTAATGATGTGTGAATATCCAGCTGGGGCCTCAAGTGGCCTTGCAGATCCTGGTCTTGCCCACCATACAAGCCTCCCCTTGAAAATGAGAGAACTCAAGGAGAAAAGGCCCAGCTGACCATCTCCCATCATGTGAGCAAGGCCAATGTGAGCCACCTGGACCCAGGTGAGCCACCAGGTGACAGCCACATTAGTGGCTCCAGGTGAGGCCAGCAGAACAACCGAGCTGCAGAGCCTGGCCCACACTGCTGAGCCAGAGAAGGGAGCAGACACAAGGGTTGGGCGTGTTTGTCTTACAGCAGTAGATAACCATTAAATGGCTGGGATAATTTAGCAATCAAAGAAAGCCAGGAGGCAGGAATTGATGGGGCACAATTCAAGAAAGCTCAGGAGAGACACCAGGAAGGCCGGAAAAGGGAATTCAAGCAAGAGAGGTCATGGACCCCCTCCCATTCTTCAGGGCCTTCTCTGACACCCCCAGCTTAAGAGGCTTCTACAAACACACTGTTGAGTGTTTCTGGAAACTTCAAACATACAGCTTTGCAACTTTTCACTCCTGCATCCCCTTTGCTTTGAGAGACTGCCTCATAGGAGCAGGCCCTGAGGGATGACTTTGTCCTGGACATTCCTACCCACACTTAGAGGATACCCCACATGACACAGCTCTGCTAACAGTCAGAGAGCAGCGAGCTGGAGGCCGAGCTCAGAAGGGGCTGATGAAGTAGCCAGAGCAGGAGGCCTGAGTCTCTATGGCAACACTGAGCTGAGGGTCAGGCAACACAGGGTGTCCATGGGAGAGGGGACAGGGCTAGGTCCAAGGAGATGAGGATGAACAGGAGGCCAGCATCCTGAGAGAATGAGAAGGCCCAGAGCAGGGTTGCAGGACAGGACGTACTGGCCATCTCAAAAGTCACCATTAATAATAAAAAATTATGCCGGGCGCGGTGGCGCACACCTGTAATCCCAGCACTTGGGAGGCCGAGGCAGGAGGATCGCGAGTTCAAAGCCAGCCTCAGCAACTTAGCAAGGCACTAAGCAACTCAGTGAGACCCTGTCTCCAAATAAAATACAAAATAGGGCTGGGGATGTGGCTCAGTGGTGGAGTGCCCCTGGGTTCAATCCCCAGTACCCCCCCAAAAAAAATAAATAAATTAAAAATAAATTAAAAAAATAAAAAATTATTGTTGGGAACAGAGAACATAGTCCTTTGCTTTTTAAATGACTTCCACATTATAACGTTTCGGTGGTTGAAAAATCTTTGCAACCGGCACACCCCACACACCATTTGTAGGACAGATGATGCTGATATTTGAGGCAGTACAAACGCACGGATGTAAGTTTACACTGAGATTCACCTTTCATTTACTTGGATTAGGCACATTGACATGGTTTCATTTAGGGCCACGAGGGAATTAACTTTAAAGGAGGAAGGAAAAAATTCTTCACTTGATATGAGTCATGTGTGCAGATCCCCTGATTCAAACACTTACAGAGGGGAATCAATTTTTGAAAGGCCTTATTAACACCTGAGTTTAAATTTCAGCAGGGAAAGATGATTGGTGGGGAGGGGCAAGGAAAGATTAGACACAAGCTGGGATTCAGCTGTGAGGCTCTGGGTTCAGCTTGCTCTCCAGCTGGTTACTGTTGAATGACAATACGAATTACACACAAACACTCATAATCCATAAGATCGGCATCAACAGCCACCCCCGCCAACAAAGCTAAAAAACAAAACTGATACAGAGCAAAACGAGTACATAAATTGAAGAAAGCTAAAAATACTCTACAGAAAAAAAATGGGGGGGACGTTACAACATAAACTGGGTAGACAACGTAATCCCAAATTTCACAAAATTTCAGTGTCTTTGTTTCCTATAGAGAGAAATTTTAAAACACATAAGAACTGCAGATTTAGGCCTGACTTGCTATGAAAGTCAATCATAAGGGACATTCATGATCTTTAAAAATATAAAAATGGAAGCTCTCAAGTCTCCAAAACAACATTTTTTTCCACACGCAGGATTTGATGGGCACCATCAATCAAGGCTCACTGGAAATCCAAGTTAGGCATTTGGAATTCCCCTCGTTCCAGCAGGACCCACAGAAGAAGGCCATGTGCTAAGTGACAAAAAGCAGGGCACACAAACAGTTTACAAGACACACATGGCTCCGGATTGTATCGACAAACAAATGGGGGGCCATGTGCTGCCTAGTATCTGTGAGACTTGGGCGAATCCGAATACTGGGCCATATTTGTTTGCAGGAAGATAAATCTGTTCGGTTCCTCTTTCCCTGCAGACCCTCCCCGCTGCCTGATTGTCTTCAGTTTTTAGAAGGGAGCTCGACAATCTCCACAGAACATCGGACCAAAATAGAACCTTGCGATTCACGGGAACGGAACAGAAGCACGCGCTGGCCAGGCACACCGAGCGCTGCCCACGCCTGGCACTAACAATTCCGCACTGTGACTCAAGGTGCCTTGGACTTTCATGGCAATCACAGAAGCCTTTCCTGTTAAACAAACGCTGCTTAATCTGCTCCCTGCAGGAGGGACATCTGTACTCACTGCAGACCACCAGCTTCCACTCAGCATCAGACAGATGTGCTCATCAAAGGGTCCGACTCTCAAGTCCAAGGCTGGCCCTAATTGTCTCTAAGTACCGTGGGCCTGCTGTTAGCCTCAGACACTCTGCTTTCTCCAGCTCAAATGCAGGAATAACCATTTTTTGAATAAGAAGCAAGTTCAACCCACAGAGCCCTGACTTTTATTGTAATACAAGGAGCGAGTCACTGAGATAAACCAAGGCACCTGCCTGTCAAACGGTCAGGTGGAATTCTACGACATAAACATCACAGCGACATTCACTACCAAAATGAGATGTCAGCCCTAAGGGCGGAACCCAGAATAAGACAGACAAGTGGATACTTGAAACCTTGGGAAGGCACCACCTTGGGATGCCACCTGAACTATGATTCATATAATCTGCATAAAAGATGAGTGCATAATTACAGATGCAAATAACTTTGTTTAAATGGTGAATTTTATGATCTACACCTTACGCCACCACGACTTTACTCACATTTGGGGGAAAAAGTAGGCATTCAGATTAAGCATTTACTTTTTTTCTCTCTCAATAAATGCTTTATAAAACCTTTTAAACAACTACTTTAGATCTGTATTTGTTTCCCTAATTTTTTGTTTTGTTTTGTTTTGCGGTGCTGGGACTTGAACCCAGGGCCTTGTGCTTATAAAGCAAGCACTCTACAACTGAGCTATATCCCCAGGCCCTGCTTCCCTAAGCTGATGTTCACCGATGTGATTTCCCCACTGGGTGACACAAGTATCCCTTCCAATTAACTGGGCCAGTGATTCTCAGCTAGTGGAGATTTCGCCATACACCACTGAAGTCTTACTAAGACTACTTTCATCATAGAACAACAATAGCAACAAAAAAATCTGGCTCAGAACGTTCATAGTGTTAGATGAAATCAAAATAAATCACACAAGGACATGGGAGGGGCTTTTGGAAACCTCACACAAACCTCAGCTAGCAACTTCCTACTCTAGCTTCCCCATCACTACGAGGGTTTTTCTAGAATAAAGGTCACTGAAGGAACTCTCTTTTTGTCCTGGACATCCTACCAATATGTACATAAACAAGTGCTTTAAAAAGAGAGAGAGATGAAAGCAGTCCCAGTAAGACTTCAACCAGAACTAATGGATGGCAAGAGGCCAAGGACAGGAAACTGAGTCTCAGAGAACACGTAGGATGGACGGTCCCTCTCCACTCCCTGGCTTTCTATGCACCCCACATCCATCTTATATGGATGAAGAGGAGGAGAAGGCACTCTGTGGCCACCTAGCAGATTCTCCCTACAAAAGTCTCAATGAAGCAGTTCCCAGATGTTATCAAGGGAATACAGGAGCTTTGCAAGTCACCTTAACATTCCCGCTGTCCTATCACTCTACCAAGACAGGAAAAGGAGGGGGGTCTGTAATCAGAAGAACTAAGGTAGTGGCTCCCAGTGCCAGGGAACCTCAGAATCCCCCAGGGAATTTGAAACAACCACAATGAATGCCTTTGCAGACCCCATCACAGAGACGCATGAGCTCTGGAGAGGGGCCCAGGGATCTCAGCAAGCAAGACTATGGAAACCATTTCTGTCCACTTGGGAAAGTATAAGCAAGGTGCAATTAATAAACTTAATTTTTATTTAAAAAAAATCACCTGTTGCAGATGGAAGTGAAGGAAAAGACAGTAAGATTAAAAATGAGCAATCGTTGTTTACAGGCCAGACCATCCTCACGTGCCCCGTCAAAGACTGGCCCGGATACAACATTTACTGAGTTCTTGCCAGGTGTTACTTTAAACATTTTAGTAACTCATTTCATCTTCACATCGACCTAGTAAGATAATGTCATGATCTCCACTTTGTACATGAGGGCACAGAAAGATGAAGTATGACTGTTTAAGGGCATGAAGTGAACTTGGAAATGAATGCAGTCCCAGGGAATCTGGATCCAGAGCCCACTTTTAGCCACCAGGCTGTCATGCTTCTATATAGAAGCTTCAGTGTGAGAAAGATCCAGAAATAACTCAACCTTGAAAAAGAACCCCATATTTCCATCAGGATTCTCAGGGGAGGATCTGGCCAAGTCTGTGCACTTGGGCTTGTGAGACGGCAAGAGCTCGGCAGGAGCAGCTTCCAGCAGACCCTCTCTGGCCGCAGCTCACTGGGCCTCAGGGTCCCGGACACACTCACCTCGACTCACTGTCAAGGCCTCTGACCACCTGAAAATGGTCCCTGCATCAACTCTCAAACCTGCCACTCAGGATGCTTCTTATTTTTAGTTACTTCTAAATTTAGACCAAGGTTGCCATCCAGCCGGCCCATTGTATGAATTTTCTCAGTTGTTTTCTGCTTTAACTGCAGCTGTGTGTGGATACTGCTTTATCTCTGCTCTGCCTCATTATGGAGCAATACTATGGGTTATTTTTTCCTGTTTACTTGCTTCTCCTTTTATCTTTCACCATTCCACGGGGACTAGGAAGTAGAAGCACCCAGAAGGCAGACAGGCAGAGACCAGGTGGGAGCCTGAGGTCCAAGTTATGACCATTTAATTGGGATCCAAAGAGGAATGAACACATCTCCTAAAGGTGATCCTAAAATCACAGCTTTCACGTGTCTGAAACAAGGGTAAGTTCAGTGGATGCAGCGCAGAACCTCCACAGCTAACTGGTCTGCAGAGACAATAGGCAGTAGGACGTGGAGGCCGGCGGTTGACTGTAAAACATCATCACGTAGAAGACAGGACAGCCACCGTGTACAGAGCACACTCAGATACTTATAAAACATATATACATGTGTAAAAATATAAAAGGATTTTAATTGTTAAAATTGGATATATACATGCACACATATACATGCATATATATACAGATTTTTTTTTAAAGAAAAAACAGACCAAAACATCAACAGTGATTTCTTTAGAGAAAGACTGTAAGTAATTTCAGTCATACTTGACACCAGTGTTTGGCAAACCCTCTCCACACAGGGCCTGACAGTATTTAGGATTACTCAACTCCGCCATTGTAATGGGAGAGCAGGAGCAAGGTGTAAATGACTAGGTGAGACTGTGTCCCAGCGAAAAGTTATTGAAAAAAACAGGCAATGGGCTGGTTTTGGTCTGTGGATTATAATTTGATAACACTAGTTTTATGTCTGTAACTGGTTTTATGTCTGTAAGGGCTCAAATAGGAAAAATCTATTTGACAATCTAGCACACACTGTTGCTTGGAGTATGCATGTCCAAGCTTAGAAAACCCTTTGAATAATCTAATCTAACATAATGTGTCTTATTCAAAGTCACATACAGAAACAAGGCTGAGTGGAGTTTTAAGGGATCGATGCTGCCATCTTGTGGTCATATCAAAGAATAACCTTCAAGGTCTCAATTTCCTTTTATTTAGGGTACATGACTCATTGAAGCCACTTCTTAAAAATGAGACTGGGACACAAGTGACACATGAACCAAGCAGGTCAATAGTAAACAATTGCAATCAATTTTCTGAAGCTGCACAGGTCGAATGCTTCCCGGAAGCCACTGAACGAAGGAATGAAAAAAACCTCACAGGGTCTCTTAGCTGGTCAAGCTTCAGATGGTAATTTGAAAAATAACAATGGCGGGAAAAATAACAATGGCGGGAAAAATGCCCAAATCAGATGTGAAAACCAAAAACGACTTTTTTTTTTTTTAACCCAAGCCAAGAGAAAATAATTCCGAAATGCAACTTCCAAAACCCAGACCCCAGAACCTAGCCATAGCCAATTAAACAAGAACCATCTACCCTGCCCATTTGTTTACTCACCCACCTCCCACCACTGAATAGAAATGGGTCATCAGGGCAAAGAGCACCAACTATGTGCAAAGAGCAGGGAAGACAAAGATAAAGAACCTAAACCCACTCCCAGGAACCATGCACAGAGGAGACAGAGACACAGAAAGTAAGCAGAGTATCATATGGTTAGAGCCCACAGGAAAGGTGTGTCAGGATCATGGGAGCCGAGGGGAGGCAGCGAACTCTGTGGGGTCCCAGGAAGACTTCCAAGGGGAGGTAGCATTCAAGCTGCTTCCATTAGGATGAGCACAAGGTTGCCAGAGGGAGCGGGAGGGAAAGGAAGAGCAGCAGATGGGGTAGGGCAGGGGGTTCCGCTGATGGGCGCATGTTCAGACTCTAGGTTGGAAGAGCCTGAGAGTCAAAGAGCCCAAAGAGCCCTGCACACATTTCCACTCTGGGCATCCCGACCATGTCCTTTCACACAGTAGGAGAAGCAGAACTGGGAGGCTTGCAGGTTGGGATAAGACTCGGTCTCAGCATCTTATGTGATTCCCAGCAGGGATCTAATTATCTTCTATCCATAGATAAGAGATGGTGACTTCCAGTCACTGACTTTTTTCCAAAATAGCCAACATAAAGCTTTCTATGGAGGACAGGTGGATTGATAGAAAGACAGTTATTCCACTACAAGAAGACACTCCTTGCCCCTTTGAAATTTCCACAGGAAGCACAGAGCCCGTAATCAGCCCATCTCACATGCCTTATTCTGCCTGCAAGACAGAGGAAGTCCACTGAAATATGCACACCGCATGGCAAACCTCCCAGGGCCCTGCTGAATGGGGCTCATCTGGCCCCCAGCCCCGTGCCTACCTGGGTTGCTGGTGAGGAAGGCCAGGGGGCTCTCACCGAGGTCCACGGGGCCGTCCACTCGGTGGGGTGGGCTTTCCAGCAGCTCCAGTCCTCCCTCCAGCTCAGGGTAGGTCCTCACCAGCAGGCCCAGGGAGGGCTGTGAGAGGAAATCTTTGAGCATAGATGAGTTCAGGGTGCCAGCGACACGATTATTGATCTCGAGAATCTCATCTCCCGCCTTCAGGCCTGCCAACGCAAGGCGGAAAATGTTTAATGTCACTTGCAGAAATCAGAACATAACAACTTACAAGCTCTGCCAGAAAGGGCACACCAAGCTCTCGGGGTTGGGGCCTCAGCCCCAAGTGCTGCTGCCAGCAGGCTACAGTGCTCCAAAGTGATGATCAGGGGTTCACATGGGATTGGACTTCAGAAGGTTCTGGACTCGGCATGTCTGTCCTGACTTCCATACATCACCTAAACAAACTCACTCCTTTCTCAATTGATGTGTTCTAAGCATCTGCCAATTTCTCTTCACCAATGCAAATACTGGTCATCTTCCAATCATTCTGTGCTGCAGTCAGGATATCTGGGGCACATTCATGTCTACTGATGGTTTCCATAAAACCCAAACCTCTGGCTACAAATGCACAAGTGAAGTTTATTCCAAATACATTTAAAGACAACAGTTTGCAGAAGCTAATGCAATACTTTGTCCCCTCCCTTTCTAATGACATGGGACTCAGGGGTGAATATTTTTCAGGAAGTCCCCAGAGTTCTGCTGCTATGCTTGCAAAGCATGAGGGGGGAGGGGCTGAAGTCTGGGACCCAAGGGAACAGCCCAGAACAAGCCAACCTGGAAGAACAAGAAGTTGTGACTAATTCTGGGGCAGTTCAAACCAGTGTGGAAGGAATATTCAAGCAGCTGGAGAAAGGGAGAGGCTAGGGAAGAACATGGAAGGAAAGAGTGTCCTCTCAGCTAAGAAGGGAAAAAGAGACGCCTCTCTTATTTTAAATGCTAAGGTAGAAAAACAAACTGGGAAAAGGAAGTGAATGAAGGGTAAAGACAAATGAATTGCAGAAGGGAGAAGTGACCCAGCCTCTCAGGCATCTGGGATCCACCTCTGGATTCTGAAGAAAAATGATTCTACAAAGAGGTTCTCAGTTCCCAATTTGACTGAGTCACACACCCTGGCTACCCTGACTCCGGTTTCCAAAATATTTAAAATCTGTTTTCTACCACAAAATACTCCAAGAAACAGTATGGGTGGAGAGAGAAAGAGGAGAAATAAGAATGTTTTTCTCCCTATCAGAGGCGAAATTCTGTGGAGTTAATTTCATTGTTAGGTAAAAGATTTGGGCATCCTGAGGTTCAGATTGAAAATTCAAAAATTTCTATTTGTGAAAAGCAAGGTTTTGGGGTTTTTTGTTTGTTTGTTTGTTTGGTCTTTTCTTAAAACAACACAAGTACTTACGATGAGATATTAAAGGAACTTAATATAAGTACAAAAAGACTTAAAAAGCAAAAACAAAAACACAGATGAGGTTTTTCAAAAAGAAGTTTCAGGTTGGGCTGGGGAGATGGCTCAGTTGGTAGAGTGCTTGCCTCGAATGCACAAAGCCCTGGGTTCAATCCCCAGCACCGCATTAAAAAAAAAAAGTTCCAGTTCCACATGAGTGGCAGGGGCAGAATAAGAGTGTGCAGTCAGTTGAATGGTGACCCCCACCCTCCAAATATGTCCACATCCCAGAACCTGTGAACATGGTCTTGTTTGGAAAAGGTGTCTTTGCAGCTGTAATTAAGGAACTTGAGAAAACATTATGCTGGGTTATCTGATCCTAAGCCCAGTGACAAATGTCCTTGTAAGGACACACAGGAGGCCCAGAAAGAAGAGGAAGAGGCATACGAAGACAGAGTCTGGAGTGATGCAGCCACAAGCCAAGGAAGGGCTGGGGCCACCAGACACCAGACAAGGCAAGAGAACAAGAGAGGATTCTCTATGAGAACCTTTGAAGAGCCACCTTGACTTAAGACTTCTGGCTTTTTCCAGAACTGTGAGAAAGTACATTTCTGTTGTTGAAAGTCACCAGTTCGTTGTACCTTGTTATGGCAACTGTAGGAACATAACACAGGTATGAGTAAGTAGGAGGAGGCAGCCCAATAATAATGACCAACAAAGTCCCCCACCAGGATCCCCCATCAACTGCCTCCCGTGGGATGGCTCTGTGACTGCTGATACGCCATTGGATCTCTTCCAGTGTTGGTTTCCTCGCATATAAAAGGGAAAGTGGGTTAAATGAGAGTAGATGAAGTAATTGTGTAAGACTCCATGGAACCTATTCTAGACATGAGCTCTCACTATTAATATTTGGTAGAAGAAATGGTGAAACTTTTCTTTCTAACAAAGAATTGCAGCCTGCTCAAAAATAATCCCCAACTCATGGAAACAATAACTGACCATGGGAAAATGTTGGAAGTATCCAAGCTGTCTAGAGTAACAGGACACCTGGCTCTCTTCATGGCTCTGTCCTGTGTGGCCATCAGGAAAAAACTAAAGATGATAGCAACTGACCCTCAGGTGACTCCAAGAGTAGGATAACCACCCAAACAAACATGCCCACAGTGAGTAAAGTACAAAATACCAGACTTGAATACGAAATGTCAATTCTGTAAGTGGAGCCAGATGCTCCCACCAAGGGCAGCACAGGTGTGAAGGGGAGCAGGTGGGAATGGAACTTGGGGGTTGACGGCATCTAGCCAACAGCCCAATGTGGCTAACCAAAGTAAAGAAAAACAACATGAACCTGAATTCATGCAAATGGGACATTCAGATCCAGGTAGGCCACATCCCACTGGACTCTCCCTAGGTGCAACAGGGTCCTTTTAACAGGGACACTGAGACAGTGTCCAAAGAGCAATGACCAGAGTTGGATTCCACACTCTAATCAGTGGTTCAAGGATCTAGAAGTGTGGCATCTGGACAAGAAAAGATTTAGTAGGCACAACGTGACAGATACCAAAGGCTGGCTACAGAGAAAAGCAGATTCCACCAACACAGGACCTGGAGGCTAAAGGAGGAGGATACTCTATCATCAGATGTCACCCACAGCCTTCTGCATGGACACAGTGGGCCCGCCATTACCAGGGTGTTGGAGGGAGGGGACTGAATCTTCAGTTAAAGACTAGATCTAACAAAACACACCCCAGTACCCTCTTGACACTTCCATCCACACGTGTGTCCACACGTGAGGTGTCAGGCAGTTTGTGGTCCAAGAGGACAACGCTCATGAACTTCCACATCTGTAGAGAACAGCGCTATATGAGGAAAGAGGTTGGAGCTGACAACCGTCTGTTTTCATCAAACACCAGGGTTTTGAACTAAAACAGAACTAAAACAGGATGTGACTGAAACCAGCACAGCCAACCTCCCACCCCCCTCCTACCCCCGGGCCACGCCAACCAGCACACTCATCGTGCTAAAAGAGATAAGGATCAGGCTTTGGGGTTCGAAGGGGAATAAACCCTGTCGTCATCTCTGGGCTTAGCTGAGAGATGTGTCATATCAAACTCTGGCCTCCAGGCTGCCTATGGCCTAGAAAGTACTGAACGAAAAAGAAGGAAAGTCCTCCTCCTCCAACACCAATGGCGGATAAATAATTCTGATTTTATTTCCCACTTGTTCTGTCGTTGCTACTTCTAGGCACTGCCGTGTCTGTGGGTTGTGCTTCTCCAAAGGTCACAGCACAGGGCAAAACAACCTGCACAGGTAGCCCATGACCATGAACCATCCAGAACTATGCTGATCCAGAATGTGGAAGGAGGCCACTCTATTCAGCCATCTTTAACATAAGACACACAGGTGAATACCTCTAAGCACATATGTGCCAGTGACATTCAACAGTATTATGTTGCCACTGTCTTAAAACTAAAAATTCCATAGCAAGAAGAAACAATAATGGACTTCAAGCCCTTACCTAGGCATAGTGGGCTGCATAGCGTCCCCTCAAAATTCATATCGACCTAGAGGGTCAGGATGTAACCCTCTTTGGAAATAGGTTCACATGTATATTACAGAGATAACTAGAATAATGTAATAATTATATTGTATTGCAGATATCATAGAACTCACAATGACTTAGGGTGAGTGTTATACTAAATGATGGCGTTGTTAGAAGGCCAGGTAAAAACAGGAAGGACACACAGAAAGGACATGTGACTACAGAGGCCAAATTTGATAACAGCTACAACCAAGGAATGTCAAGAATGACCAGTAGCCACCAACTCCAGGAAGAGGCACATGACAGATTCTTCCCTGAGAGACACAGAAGGAATCGATCCTGCTGGCTGATGCAGATGTTTAAGACATCTAGCCTCCTGAACTGCAAGAGGAGGAGGTTCTGTAGTTTGAAGTCCAGTTGTGGTCATTTGTTACAGTGGCCTTAGGACACTAACAGTGAGTAAACACAGTCATCCCTCGGGATCCTCGGGGGCTTGATTCCAGGGCTACCCCTGGATATCAAAACCTGTAGATGCCCAAGTGCCTTATGTAAAATGGCATAGTATTTGCATAAAATCTACAACATCTTCCTATATACCCGAAATCATTGCTAGATTGCTTGTAATACCTAATGCAGTGTGAATGCTGCGTAAATAGTTGTATCCATTTGGGGAACAGTGAATGACAAGAAAAAAAGGTCTGTATGTTCAGTACAGGCTCAACTTTTTTTTTTTTTTTTCTGAATACTTTCACTCTGCCGTCAATCGAATCTGCTGCTGCAGAACCCACGGATATGGAGGATCAATGGTAATCTAGGTTAAAAAGATTCTCCAAGAGTAGGAAGAGGATGGAGATTCAGGATTCTAAGAGCAGCATAAATGCATTATGAGTCCTTTGAGGGCAAACAGGGAAAACGCAGGATGTCGCAGGAAAGAGTTCTGCAAGGTGAGGGCAAGAGGGCTGGATTTTGAATCCCTAGGTTCTCAACTTCTGCAAAGATTCTCCGGTAATGCAAGCAACAGAACATATGCTTCATGAAACTTTATAGACTCAAGCAAAGGCCAGCCGGCCCTAACCAGTGCACAGAGGCTTCCCACAAGTTCTGCTCCAGCGGACCCCCTGCAAACCTCCACAGCCTCCTGGAGATGCAGAACCACCATTTATGGTTTGAATGGAACTTCCCACCAGCACCACAGAAATGGCCTCAGAATCAGATTTAAAACCCAAGAAGATGATATTTCTCGCACACGTGGGTTAGAATAAATCCTTCTTCTTTAGAAGGGTTTGCAATGTGCCCATGTTCAAATACACTTTACACAAGAATCCTCTGGGCATATCTTTCTCATTCACCAACCAAAGAAACTCAGAAGGAACTGCAGAAAGACAGACAAGACATTCACAGACTCACCTTTCTTGGAAGCTAAACCAGTTTCCTTTACACTGTTCACGTACAGCCTTCGAACACCATCTTCTTCTACTGAAGAAAGTGAAAACCCTGCAAAACAAGAAAGAACCAGGACTCATACCTTCTGAATGTTTAGCAAACAACAGGAAGTTCTTGCTGTGAGCCAGGTGTGCTTAATGTTTTGGGGTTATCGTTTGGAGCCAGAGCCTTTTCCCCACTCAGATTGCTTTACAAAGCAGAAAAAAATGTGTTTTTAGATCACTCTAAAAGAAGTTGCTCCTTATAAAAGTAACTATCACCTGGTGCATCAATCTTCACATTATCTACCCAGCCACCAACTTGGAAGAAGCTATTTTGTTTAACCTTGCTTTCTGGTAAATGTCACTGATTTGCCTTTTTCATACTCTTCCACTGCACAGAACAGATTAGCTTACCTCACTAGGGTCCCCTGCACCGCACCCTAGGATACATCACAAGTGTCCCACTGTGTGATGTGTTCATGTATTTGTACTGTCACGCGGGGACTGCTTCACAAAATTCTGCAGACAGGGGTAAGTAGCAACTCACTTTACAAACTGAAACTTATTAATTGATTACACACGCCACTGCTGATCCATAAGATTATGAGCTAATTAATCTTGGGCTTTCTTGCTACTTTGGAAAAGAAGACAGAGTAAGGCCCAGGCATTCTTGGTCATTTCAGGGATGCCGGGTGCTCTGGTTACTAGCTTGGGTCACCCTGATTCTGGATGGCCTCATGACAAGCTTCTCATGACTGAGCTGAACATCCACACCAACACCTACTCTCCTGGAGGAAAGGTTTCTTGGCACACACTCCTAAAAGGACCACAGGAATGAACACAAGTGTAATAATTTCTACTCTGGGAAAAAAATAATCCCACACAATTTCTCAATTCCTGTCTAAATGCTGAAGGAGAGGACACAGTGGTTTACAAAAACAGACAGACAAACAAGAAAAGAGAGTACTTCATTACAAAGCTGGGTGCCAGGGACTCACTGAGACTTTTCAGGTCCTGTCCAAATGAACATGTGGGTTTTTGTTTAGTTCACGGGACCAGGAAATGGACAGCCATGTGGGCAAAGCTGCCGGTGGCCACGGCCCACACCCTGGGCACTGTAACTCCCTCAGAGAGCAAATGGCACAAAGCTGCCCGAGGAACTTCCAAAGGCTTCCTATTACTCTATTTTAAGTGCCATTCTTATAGAAACGTAATTTTCAGATTTTCAAGAAGCTTCGATGAAATAAAAATATTTTTGCAGACAAACCACTGAAGTGGCATTAACCTCAACACAGGCATATTTTTTGCATTTCAATACTTTCCCCTCTTTTATCTATTATAGGGCAAAGGGCTGGCAAGGCGAAAAATGGACAGGGTTCAGCAAACTATAGGCACATCCTCTCTGAAATACCTAATTCTATAAAATAAAGAATTCTACAAAATTCTATACCTAATTCTGAAATCAATACATTTTTTCCCCCTAAAAACAACTGCATCCTGATGGGGAGCAGAGGGGCAGCTAACTTAACTAGAAAATGGCAGGGGAGGCAACATGGAGGGTCTACTCTAAGTCACCGTAAGTCAAAGCTGTTGGAGACAGCTCAGACCTTTATCTGTATTATCATCTCTTTTCTTGGTCTTCTTTTTTACAATCAAGATGCTAAAAACAAAGAGCAACAGCCAGGAAGTCATCCAGTCCAACGACCACAAATGACAATGAAATTTTGCACCAGATAACTGGGTACAAAATAAGGATCTGAGAAGTAGATGGCACTTCTCAAGTTGACAGGGAACTCTCTGTGACCAGAAAGAAGGCAGAAGAAAGGGTAATGGATCTTTCCAAAGATTGCCCAAGGAAGCCCACATGTGCAAATGTGAACAGCGCTCTGCCCGGTCCTGGAGCTTATACTGCAGGACACCTGTCCAGAGGTCAGGCCAACAGGAGCTTCTGGAGTGTTCCAGGAAGACAGCTCCCCCCCACTGCACCACACAGCACATGCCTGCTCGGGGTCTCTGTCACCATCCCCTGCACTGACAAATATGAACACAACAGTCAACACCCTACAACTGGTTTATTCTGAGGTCACTGAAGAACATAAGGATCTTAACAGTTGACTGGCAAAGTCAGATATTTTTTCCCTTTTATTTTTTTTTAATTTTTTTTTTTTTTTGGAGCTAGGGATTGAACCCAGGGGCACTCCACCACTGAGCCACATCCCCAGCCCTATTTTGCATTTTATTTAGAGACAGGATCTCACTGAGTTGCTTAGGGCCTTACAAAGTTGCTGAGGCTGGCTTTGAACTCGCAATCCTCCTGTCTCAGCCTCCCAAGTGCTGGGATTACAGGCGTGCGCCTCCGTACCCGGCCTTCCCTTTTAAACAGAAGAGCAAACCTCTAATTCTCAGTAAATGGGTCAAACACAGTCCCAAATGATTGCCAACAGGGGGCAGAAGGAGCTCATTCTATATACACCCAACCTATCCACCACCTGGAAGGCTGTCACTTGCAAAAGCAGAACGGTGTCATGTGAGGAAACCGGAGCGACGATCCTGAGAGGGAAGAAAGGGATGAAAACCACATGAGGAAACTAAGAGCAATTCCATGATGAACAACCGGATTCTTCATGCCGGAGCTCACGGCCAAGGGAAATTCAAACACAAGACCCAGTGGAGCACTCAAAACTGGAGTCCAGGATACAGTGAATATCCACACCTCCACCCTAAGGAGGACACCTGAGTCAGAATACAATAGGATTGGAAGCATCCAGAGAAAAGGAAGGCTAAGTGGCTGAACTGGTGCCTACTGGCCTTGAACACAGCCTGAGCACCATGCTAGATCTAAGCATCATGTCCATCTGGACTGCTTTCCACAGTAAGGCCTGGGAGGAGAGGGAAGCAAGGGAGAGATTAACTCAGTGTTAACTCTAACTTTGTACCGTGAGCTGGATGGTTAGATCATACTTTCCTTCCTCAAGTGTTGTAAAATAGAAAGCAGCACCCATCTTGTATTGTTAGGTTTGTGTGTGTGTGTGTGCTGGTGTTGTGTGCTAGTAGCTTTTCCTTACACTGAACTGAGTGTATAAAAGGAAGCCACACTTAGGTAGGTGTCAACACTGGATGCAGATTAGCTGACTTTGGACTCCTTAGTAGCTCTTGAGGTCAAAGGCAAGTGACTGCGGGTGCTCTTAACCTGCTCAGCCACAGCCTAGTGGAACAGTTTAACACAATAGCAATCAGAGCACTGAGAAGAAACAGCTCAGCTGAAGGTCATGGGCCATGCACAGCAGGGCTTTTCAAAGTGAAGTTCAGGAACTGGTGCGAACTGTTTACTACTGACAGTAATGTAAGGGCAAGACCAGGACTAACCCCTGAGAACTCCGAGCAGAACTGGACGTTGCCACCACCTCCAAGCATGGTGCCAGGTGCTTTAGAAAAGTAGTGGAGGTTACAAAAGACTGGAAGTTAAAACCAAACACCCGCTTCTTTGCATCAGACGGTTCAAGAAGTGCTGTTTACTGTACTGTGTGGACTGCTGCCTGGTGCCCTACAACACCCACAAAATGGGAAGGGAAGTGGGTTCTGGGAGCGACTTGGTCATTTTAATAAAAAAATATTTTAAAAATACCAAGTTCAGTGGTCCCCAGTGGTCCCCCATCCACATTTCACCTCCCATGGTTTCAGTTACCTGTGGCCAACTTTTATTTCAATGTATGGTTATAATTGTCCTGTGTTATTATTGGCTATTGTTAACATCTTGATGTGCCTAACTAACAAATGAAACTTCATCACAGGTATGTACACAGAGGAAAACACAGTGTACAGGCCTGGGACTGTCCACAGTTTCAAGTCTCTGTGCAATACCTTGTCACACATTCCCAAGGACAATGGGGGAATACTGTGTTGCAATTTTATGCCCAGCTCCTATTTCTGATTTCCCAAATCACTCCAGTCTTAGAATAAGTATCCAAGGGCTTGGAAATTCAGCCTTCTGTAGTTTACGCGCACTCAACAGAAATTAAGTCAACTAAAGAGAAAAACAATAATCATCATGGAGCATCTGAGTTTGGAGAACCAGACACTTAATTAAACCAGGGCCACCAATTATGGCTTTAATCACTGAGGCCACGCTTCTGCATGATAAGCTTTTCGTAAACACTGATTCTTAGCTATCAAAATCATCCTCCAGGCCTTCAGATGTCTTCAGTCCTAAGATCAAGCAGTAAATAGTGGAAAGGTGTAACGCAAGTGGCCAGGGCTTCAAAATTCAACTCTTTCCATCAGGCCGAAACATTCAAATGAGCATTCTGAGGCGAGGATTGGTGGCCTGTGAAGGTGTGGAGGGAATATAATACCCTGCTGTTCAGGAAAGGGTTTGAAGACCTTCCAACACTAAAAAGCTAACAATCTGATTCAGAGAGAAATCTTAAGTGTGCATTTGCAATGGTCTTTATGTCATTTCCACAGGAACTTCAATCTCCTTCTAGCACACAGTAGGGCCACACTTTCCTGCACCCCTGAGGGCAGATGTAACTGTGCAACTTTTGTCCACTGATTGTGTGTGAGCACACACTTGCTTCACCACCTCCTCTCTTTCCCTTCTACAAAGCCACAAGGTCCCAGGTGATGGCTGCTCAAAGTCTGGGTATTGGAATAACAACCACACAGGATGCATGGTAAACATGAGAAAGAATTGCACTGTTTTGAGTTGCTGGGCTTTGGTGACTGCTTGTTACCTCAGCTAACCTTGCTGCTCCTGACTGATACAGCACAGAATGGATTTCCCCACCCACTTTACTCAAGAACCAATTTTGTTACTATTTAAAACCTACAACAGCTTAAGACTAAGTAAAGAAGACTACTCTTAAACATATGGAAAGAATTACATATTTAACTGCACCAGAATGGAGAAACACATTGACATAGTGGGCTCGACTACGATTCTATGAAAGACCTGCTTACAAGTTTGGTCCTTGGCTGGCTTCTGGGAACTCGGATATGAAGAGAGTTTCTGACACCCTAACAGGGCCCCTGGCACCCAAACTATTTGCAAAAACAACATGATTTATGGTAAACACCCATTCTCTTCCTGAGCATCCAGAATTTTCTGTGCGGGGCAAAGTTGCCTCTATGACCAGCTTCCCAAGAAGAGCCCTGGCACTGAGTCTCTAAGGAATGTCCCTGGTAGGCAGCATTTCCAGGTTGTTGTCACAATTAACCTGCTGTGTCTCTATGGGGGAGAACTGTGGAAGCTCAGGCAGGGTTCCCCAGACACTGCACCTTTGCTGATTTTGCTTTGTGTCATTTCTTGGCTAGAGGCAGTGATGGGTCAGACTATGTGGAGTCCTTCTGGTCACTCAGCAAACCTGGGGGTGGCTTGGGGACCCTGGACATAGCACCAAAATAAATCCCTTCAACATTACTTGTTGGGCAGACAGTGCTTGTGTTTGTGGGAGAGGGATGCTGATGGATACTTCCTTCATATGGAAAGCACCACATATTATAAAATAATCCATTCCATGATATCCTTGTTTTCATGAAGGTAGAATCCCAATGACTGTACTGAAGAAAATTAAGGCTGAAGTCTTAAAGTATCACTTTTCTTCCCACTTTGGCTGCTCTGCAAGTACAGAAGCCAGATGTGGTCTGTTTTAAATAGGCCCTGAAGACTTTTTATTGAGTTGTAAGTAAGTACACATTTACAGAGGAAATGCTGTAACTCAAACACAAACACCTAACACCAAAGACAAACAGACCTACCGTAATTATCAGCGGCTGCATCTGACTTCTCAATCTGAATATCCTGGGTGACTTTTGGACAAATTTCAATTTCTTTATACAGCTGCAAATGACAAAGAGGAGTCTGATTAGGTTTCCATTATAAATAACTTCTTAGGAATGATCATCATTTCATAAATCTATTTTTCCATGATGGATACTTAAATGGAAATTCACATCACATCAGAATCTTCTCACTGGATGGAACCTATTAAGAGTCAAAGCAGTAACTAGAATGCACATTCCCAAACTTAGCTACAGATTGGTTTCTAAATAATTCCCTAACATCACTGTGTGTCTATTCTTACCCACTCACCTATCACAGACCTGAAAAATAATGCTAAAGTAATCAAAATCTCTCGGGGTGGGAAATGATAAGAGGTTGTAAAGATGCTGGCATGGGTCACATGGAAGTACGAGAAATCTCTGTGTTCCTATTCTCTGTTCATGTATGACTTTTACCTAAAAAGCTCACCAGAGTACAGACAGATGGAGACAAAGGTTAGCTGGAAACAACAAATTATGTGAACAGAAGGTATTCTCTTTTAGCCACTGAACTTCATCAAAATTAGCTAGAAAAATTAAGTACATAAATTAATTTTCCATCTAAAACCTCAAGCCTACAGAAAGAGTTTCTATGTCAAGCCAAGATAAGAACAGTAAATAGTCGACACGACAGAGACACTGCCATTTAATTAGTCGCTGTTTTTGTCCTCACGTGTCTGAACCTACCATCATCAAGACCATAACTTCTGAAGTTCCACCCGTGTCTTTCTGCCTATCTCATACTAACTCTATGAGAAAACTGTGATCTACATTTTGCAGATGAAGGGAATAAGACTGGAGAGAAAGTACTTGAATAAATCTGTAAGGCCCGTATGGGCAGAGCTGGGATTTGAAGCTATTTTTTGCTTTCTCTAGAGCTGAAGTTCTTTCCTCTACGCTATGATCCTCCCAGACAGGGTCCTGGGTACCAAAGTAAAGAAAACCAACTTGCTTCGGTAAGCAAGCCAAAATGTGCAATTCAAAATTAAAGATAAAATTTCAAAAACAAATAAGTATGTCAAAGGCTCATATGGAACGTAAACATTGTTATTTGATTGTGAACTGAAGACAAGAGTTTGAGCCAAGGAAAACAACAGAAAAATCTGTTCCGTAGCAATGATACAGCCGTGGTGAACAGCTAAACCTGCCCCCATCTCACCACCCACTCATTCACCCATACATCATCTTAATTGAGCAAATAGAAAAGAACACCGGTTTCTTTCCATTTACTTGCTTTGGCCATTTGAGAGGTGAGCAATACTCTTAGGACCCAGGAGCCCGGAAAACAGCCCACATTGACTATACAACCAGAATCCACTTCAACACCCTAATGTAAGGCAGCTTCCAGCAAATGCACTTGCTAAGGGCAAAAGTGAATGTGGTTTTCTTTGTATACTTCATAAATGCTTCCTAAAAATAAATTCCTTAATTAGAAGAAATCAATTATTCTGATTTTTAGTTCAGAAAATAGTCACCAAAATCATGAATACCAAATTCAGTAAGGTTAATATATATCATCACATCACAGAATGCTCATCAAATCATTAGCGACTGTGTTCAGGTCAGCTGAGTTGCAGCCCGAGTTTTATTTTCTTAAACATCCTTGAGAGCCAAGCCTTTCCCCCAGGTGGCAGTGTATAACTGTTCCAATCATCTCTGCAAAGACCCAGTGGGAAGAGGGTTGTGCAGCCTTTCCTATTCTTGCATAACACCACCTACTTCTCTTTGGAATTGGTGTGAAAGTGCTCCTGCCTCTTGCTGGTCTCAGATGACACCTTGGTAACCTGTGGACAGCCCCTGGACCACAGGTCCTTCTTAGGCTGCTTAGACCAAAGCCAGGTTTAGTAAAAAGCTCAAAAAAAAACACATATATTTCAAGAAAGGTTTATGCTTGAAAATATATTTTCAATACAACTGCAATACCTGGAGCTAGAAACATTTGAAATGTTTATATATTTGAAATGTTTATATAGTCATTTTATACATAAATACCTTTAACAATTTCCTTGACTTGATTAAAACAATGACGTTGCACGTTTCCCTATTTTCCCCTATTTTTCAAAAAGTGGATCAAAAGATCACCAGACTTTAGGCAAGTCTTTGCAGGCAACTGAGTTCTCACAAAATCAGTCATTCTTCCTATGTCTCCTTCAGGTGCCCCAGACCAAGCCACCCTCACCTCTTGTCTCAACTTCAGCTCCCTGGCCTCCAATCAGTTCTGCCTGACACCTTGTGGCCCACAGGGCAGCCACAATGAGCCTATTGCAACAGAATTTCAGACAGTTGTCTTTGGGTAATGTGGGAGATGCTTTCTGGACCTCCTCTGCATAAGGGACACTCAAGTCCCTATGTAAAATGGCACAATATTAGCATATAACCTGTGCACAACCTCCCATACACCTTAAATCACCTGCTTATAATATCTAATACAATGTGAATGCTATGCAAACAGCTGCTGCAATATATTGCATAGGGAATAATGACAAACACAAGTCTGTGCCTGTTGGATGCAGGAGGAACCAGCACACGCCTAACTACAAAGCAGGGATCAGCAACAACGAAATCTTTAAGTTTTTAATATTTTCAACCAGAAGTTGGTTTGCTCCACAGATGCTGAACTTGTGGGTCTGGAAGCCACCTGCAATGTCCTTTCTCTCCTGGGGTTCCCTTCTCACTTGGGCCCTGCATGGCCTGTTCTGCTCCTGGCTTCCCCTCCCCCAGCATCCCACCTTCCTGATCCTCCCCACTCATCCTCCTCACAGACCAGGGAAGCTACCTCCTCCCCTGCCCTCTTTGTTCCCTCAAAGACACTTTTGTACAAAACACCTCTAAGACGCATGTGCTCAATTTCCTCACCGTTAAGCTTGCAGGTGCCCCATCTCTCTACACCCATTTGCCCTAACTTCTTTATTGACATGTTTTTATGTCATTATCTCTGCAAACTGGATAGAGGTCCTAGCAGAAGTTAGGATTTTTTTTTCTGGGGGCGGGGAGGGGACAGGGGTTTGTATATCCAATAGTCCCCAGTGTCTAAAATAGCTAGGATTGTGCCAGGCACCCAATGCTAAGTAAATATTTGCTATTCAAATGAATAAATAAATAAAGTGTTTCTGCAAGCTCTTTATTTCCACTTGTCACATTAAGAAAAACCCATTTAGTGTTGGTTTTTGACAAGCCTGTGCTTGTACAACCAGGTTCACGATCATTCCAAGGACTGAACCTGACGATCGACTAATCATGAACAAGTAGCCAAACAGGGTCACTTACATTAACACCACCAGCAAAGCGGATAAACAGAGAGCTATTCCCAGTTATTCATAAACAAGAGACTCTCCCAACCACCAAAATAAAAATAACTAGATCCTTAAACCGTCTTTCAAACCTAGTACACATTTCTGCTAATAATTATTGATCTTACTACTAATGATGGTTGACAGGAATAATGGCATAGAATAAAATACTTAGGGGGATCATATATGAATGAGTCATTTCCAAGGAAATGACTTCAAATGCCTGCATGCTCCCCCAGGGGACCAACATCACATTAGGGTAGGCTGAGAAAACAATGAGCAGTGTGGGGACTGATGCTTGTTTAGAAGGGGACCCTAAATGAATATCTGGTCACTCTCAAAAGGCATCCAGAATGCTGGGTGTTCAGAAGGCCCTGCCTTGGGATGCTATTAGACTCAGCATTAATGGCCTAGGAGCAGGAATTCAAGACCAGGGATCCACGGATAGATTCACATGGTCAGAGACCTTGGATGATGCGGGGAGGGATATCTTTTATACGCATAAGTCTTTAGCTGAAAGTGCCTGGTGAAGCTTCTAGATTCCTTCTTAGAATAATGCTTCAATTGCACATGGCAGTGAAAGTTAGCATTTCCTTCGATCATAAATGCACATAGGCAACAAAGAGCAATACATCAACAGTGCCCATGACTGTGTCATGAATAGAATTCAGTTATTTTCAAACCACATTCCAGTTGTTACTGCTATCTCAAGGTATTACATATGGTCATCACTATTTCAGAACAGCTACTACTAGACCTATTGCTAGGCCTTGTCATTTAATGAGCACATACATGATCTTAATTAAAAAAATATCTTGGTAACTATTTCACTAAGCCATGTGCAATGGAAGCACTATTCTGAAAAGGATCTAGAGGCTTCACCAGGCAGCCAGACTCTCCAAGGTACAAAAAGATTAAGAACCTTGGGGGGAAATGGAGCATAAAAGCAAGTAATATTACAGCATCTGCTTCCTTAGGGTCTCCAAGCTAGAGGTTTCCTGCAA
Source organism: Glaucomys volans (assembly GCA_020662805.1). Classification (NCBI taxonomy): domain Eukaryota; kingdom Metazoa; phylum Chordata; class Mammalia; order Rodentia; family Sciuridae; genus Glaucomys; species Glaucomys volans. Next base: position 29,167 of record JAJEJO010002338.1, read on the forward strand.
CAGGACAAGAGAAAATTCCATGGTCTCTCTCTCCTTCAGATTCTTTTTTGTTTGTTTGTTTTTGTTCCAGGGATTGAACCCAGGGGCACTTAACCACTGAGTCACATCCCCAGCCCTTTTAAAAATTTTATTTAGAGACAGGTTGCATAGGGTCTTACTAAGTTGCTGAGGCTGGCTTTGAACTCACAATCCTCCTGCCTTAGCCTCCTGAGCTACTGGGATTATAGGCATGTACCCAGCTTCAGATTCATTTTTTTTTTTTTTTTAAATTATAACATGTATAGAGCAATTGTAGATCCAAACAGACTAAGCTTGGCACACCTTAGTCTTCTACGTTGGATAATCCCATACAATAGTCAAGATGTAAATGTAAAATAAATCAATAAAAGTTCAAAAGAATGTCTCATACCAGCTCCTTATGTGTAGAGGGCATGGTAATTAGCAAGGTACAATCTCTGTCATTTAGGATGTGAACAATTCACTGACCCCAAGATACAAAGTGTCCACTATCAGCTATTCCAGGGTTATCAGTAAAGCACTTCCTTTGTGGGGGTTTTATCTGGGAGTAGAGGGCAGGGTTGAGATAATGTTTTGCTGTGTTTCCCAAGCTGCCCTTGAACTCCTTGGCTCAAGCGATCCTCCTGCCTTAATTTCCAGAGTCACTGGAACTACAGGTACATGCCACCATTCCCAGCTGATATTTCCCTTTTTAAAGAAAGGAAACACTTTCCCACTCTACTCATAGAGCACAAATACTGGGCTTTTCTCCACATCTGAGCAAGAATATTTCAGCTACTCTCCATTGAATGTAGTTTCTTCTATCAGCACTTATTAAGTGATGGCTGAAAATGGACTCATTTTGATCTTCCTCTGTTACATAACATGACAAGACTGTTAAAAAAGCACACCCTCTTTTACATATCCTAAAAAACACTTAAAGGGACCTCAGGTAACCTTTAAGGATGACAGAAATGCTTCCAATGATGATTGAGGTGTGGAGACGTGACTGTATACATTTGTCAAAACTCATCAAATCGTGTGCCGAATACCCATGAGAGTTTCATTATATGTAAAGTATACCCCAATAAAGGTACCTTAAAATCTCACTAATCTTTAAATCATGCTTCTTCCCCTTTCCAAAAAGAGAACATTGGGTGTACACTTTCAGTTCCAGTCTCTGGTGAAGTCTGAAGTCGTCCCAATATCATTCACACGTACACGGCAAGCAGCTGCGTGGTCCCCAAAGGGATGACTAAGTACAGACCAAGCAGAAAGATCTCCAAAAGAGAGGTGCCTTGCTCCCCAAATCATGCTTTACTGGAACTGAAAAGTGCACCACCCAGCTAGAAAAAGGAACTTGTCACTGGTTTATTAGAATGACAACCATTAGCATCTACCGCATGAATCATTCTCTCTAATCTTTGTAAAACCCCAGACGTTAAGGAATGTCCCCTCACTACTTTGCCAAGTCCAAATGTCAGTACACAGTAGGACTGATATAGAAAGCCAGGTTCAGTCCAGAATCCATGTCCCAAGACTGCTGAATAACAGTCCCCAGGAATTTGTATGAAGAGAGTTCCAACAGGCTAGGACACAAAATGAGACAGCAGCTTTCGTCACCCACAAGATTTGGACACTTTGGTCTCGCTATGCATGTGGAAGTCATAGAAAACTGGAGTTAGAGTTTTTATTCTGACAAGACCCAGCTGATTTTGGAGTTACCAACTGTAAAAGATGTTAAAAGACCATCAGTGCTACCAGGAGACCTGGTAACAAGGTTTAAAATTCCAAGAGGTGGCTCTGGATTTCAGCATCTCACAATGGCACAGCAATGCTCCTCGGACAACCCGAGGCAGCATTTCCGCTCTGGAAATGCTGTGCCACATAAGGCCACTGCCACCAACTTCAGAGCACCCGATGAAGCTCATTTATTCTAGAACTCCGTTCCTCTCCACCAGCTGCAATTAACACAAGTGCATAGATAATTTGAAAATAATCTCCTACAGAATGTGCTTGGACAACAGTCATAAACATTACCAGCTCATAAATGTCCTCCTCGGGCTGAGGGACGTAGAACTGCATTTTGTTTTCTATTAGAAATTTCAGACGCAGGTAATGAGCAGAATGATCCAGTTGATGTGTCTGGGACAAAAAGAGAAGAAAACATCTGTTCAGTAGGAAACAGGAATGACTAGGTGCCCACTGACATGTTATCATACCTCCCAAGAACAAAAGAGATTCGTTAACTGCAGAGGGGGTGAGGTTTCTATATTTCTTATAAGGTTTGCATTCTGAACTCAGACAAAATTGACAATTTTGCTCCTGAACGCATTAGTAAAATTCCATGAGTACCATAGGATTCAAAAGAACCAACTGAGTCACGTCGTCACTTCTATTGAATCCCTGGGCTCTTTATCACTGGTTTTCAGCAAAAACCACCAAAGAGGCTCTCAGATGTAGCTTCCACATACGTGGGTGATTAAAGAAGAGTGAGAAGAAACAAGTATTCATCATGAGAGAAAAAAACCTGGGCCCAGGCAAAGTTGGTCCTTTAACCAGGTGGGAGGAGGTGGACAGGTGTTAACAGTTCCTTTGCAAGTGAGTCAGTGTGAAGACAGGCATTTGGATTCCAGTCTTGTATACAATTCCCCAGTGAGACTCCCTCTGGGGCAGTGCAATGGGCACAAGTCCCACTCTCAAAGCACACCAAAGGAGGAAAACTATCCTTCCACAGATAGGGACTGAAATTCCAGGGCTTCTCCATTAGTCCAGATGGGTCAATGGATTTTCTCTATCTAAAAAGCCATCCTTGAATTAATTTTTATAAAAGAAAAGCAATAATGCTAACATGATTTTATAAATAATCCCCAATCTACAGTTAAGAAGATAATAGAGGAAAAAGGCAATGTTCTTCAAAATTTACCTGGCAGTGTGAAAATACATTACTATGGAGAACATGTTTAAATGGAGCAATGCTTTTAAAGTGCCGTAAAGATACATCCTAAAGTACTAATAGGGATAAAGGACGAGATGTTTGGAATCTGCTTCCAAAGTAATTCAGATTGTGACTGATCACATTGTTTTCTAATGTTATAGAAATCTGAGATTTCTCATTGATTAAATAGAAATCATTTATACTTTAAGCTCTACTGATGAGAATTATTAAAAGAAATGAAACTAATTTTAACTACAGGCTTCCCACTTGCCCTAAATGTATAAAAATCCCTCCCCTAACTGTATAAAAATATGTGTCTGTCTATATATGTGTGTGTATACATCTATATCTACATATATCTAGATATAGATATACAAAAATATGTATTTTAAGGCTGGATAAACAGCATTCCAACATTTACTCTAATCACATTCACTTAATCAAATCTTGTAAGTGTGCCAGACATGGTGTGAAGCGCTGGGAATACAGAAATTAATAGGATAAAAATGCGGTCCTCCTCAGTGTGCAGTGCCAGGTGAAGGGTCTATAGGAAAAAAGTGGTGGTTTGCCTTTGTAAACACACACACACGTGCAGGACAGAGAGCCTGCATCATTCCTGAAGCATGTTTCTGGAAAGTAGAAACATGTAGCTGCCCCTGAACACCCAGAGGGATGATAAAGACACTTTCATCGGTGATTCCTGGGAACCCCCAGTCTGGATCCCATTCCGGGGTACTATGAGAGTTTGAAGCCTCAGAGCTGAACACAAACACCATTCAGCTACCCATTCCCAGGCACCTGGCTCTCACTCTGTTGCTGTCTGGATTTGAGACCAGATGCTATTGTCCAGCAGACCAAGGACCGTTGATGCCAAAGACAGTAAAGGGGGATGGGTAAGCCCAGGGAAATGTAAAACAGAGAAGTCTGAAGAGTGCTACCTACTGTGTGGGGGAGAGATACCAAGAAAAATAAACAGCCACATAACATTTAGGGTTATAAACAAAACAAGAGAGACGGGTGGCATATGCTTCCCTCCTGCCCAGGTCTTTAATGAAATTGTTAATGAGACACAAAAGGTCTAGTTCACAGTCTATTCCAGGCTGAGATAGAGGGAAGCAAATGAAATTTCATGGGACAAGTCCATTGGGAAACATGATTGACATCATTAATAAGCACTCTGTGGACATTCCTCATGAGGCTGCCAAGTACTCAGGCCACCTTCAGGCCCAAAGAGCAGCCTCACCTAAGACTCTGGTACCTGGAACCTCAGTGTGAGAGTCAGACCACATCAGAGACCAGAGAGCTTCCGGTGGCCCCAGTGCAGAGTGGAGATCCCCATCACCCCCCAAATGCTACCTTGCCAGCAACATCTACACTGATACAGAGAAGGAGAAATGCTGGTGGGGTACCTCATATAAGTTGCTTTAACACAGCACAGAGAGCAAAAGAATGATAAATATAGCAATGGAAATAAGGATGATTCTTTCAACACTACCCGCCTCCCCCACAATCCAATATAATGGCTTTACTTGAAACTGAAGGGCCCTTCATTTGACCAGTAAAAAGTTATTCTAAAAACAGGATGCTGGATCAATATTCCAGTGCATCTTCTCATTTTGGTAAAATTTTCTGAATTATGAACTCTTGCAGTCATGGCTGGTCTAAAATGAAGAACGAATCCTAATGAACTAATTAAGTCAGATCATCAGAATTCTCCAGAAGGATTCTATGCGCCTCAACATCAAGGCAGTCGAATAACCAACCATGTTCACAATATATCTTTGTGCAAAAAGAATTCTGAATGTTAATGAATATTTTAGGATTGTGATTCAAATATGTGACCTGCTTTAGGCTTATTAAACATTCAAGAGAAAATATCCTAACAAGAGAAATTCAGTTAGGAAATAATTTAAGTAGTACAAATTTGTTTCCCAATGTACATTTACTTGAGTTACTTAGAGAGCACCGGATTCATTTTCAGGCAAGGCAGCTGCAAATTATACCATAAAATAAATATTATTGCAGAGCAATTTTAGTTTAGTTGGAATAATTTTTTTAAATTAGTATCTTACTACAACTAATTGAAAGGATGAAATAGCAAAACACAATGTAGATGTTTCTTAGTCATTAAAATAGATAAGAATGTATTGTTATGGATCTTCTAACCCATCATGTTTTGCTCTTCCACATCTCTTCATTTCAGTGAAGCTGCTCTGGAAAACATAAACCTGCAGTTACTGAACACAGAAATCCATGCACACACAGAATATGCAAAGTGCTACTGCAGAATTTCCAAAGATATTTTTCTTTGCCTTCCAAGTGACCTTTTATTTTTTTAAATGCCATTCATTATTAGGATATCCAGAGCCGTAGATCAACGCAGTGAAAGCATGAAATAAAACAGACACCATGTCACACATGAATAACATCAGCAAATATGAATGAGAGAATTTTTTGCAATTATCTTTATAATTGCAATAATCCTAATATTCCACCTATAGGCCCACATGGTTACCTGTTAGATTTAATAACAATCATTCAAGTAGCATCTATAACATGAAATGTAGATCTTGAAACATTTACTATACCAGAACTTGACTGGTGATCAGATGGCAGATGGCATACTGATGTGAAATGATGTGGATCAGAGAGAATAGGAAAGAGAATGAGCTGAATGCAAGAGACAGAAGAAAGAGATTGATTATTAAATATTAGAGGAAGCATCCATCGCCAACATCGAGCATGACAATAATGATATAAAGACATGCATTCTTACAAGCATCTTTGCTTTCAATCCCTCCTACAAAAACAAAAACAAAAAACCCACTCACTATTAGATTAGATCATTAATAATATATGGCACTGTTCCCCCATTATCTCTTTCCCTCTTACAAATCAAATCGGTTCCACTAATTACAATAAAGTGTTTTTCAAAGAAGAGGCAAGTTTTAGAAGACACCTGGCTCTAAGCACACTGTATGATTTAGCCTCCATAGATGCTTTTCCAGAGACCATCAGTTTCTTAAAGTGTACCACAAAAGTTTTGCATTTTTAAATGCATGAGATGCATGCTTGTTCCACAGCATGTTCTTTGGTTTTTTTCATATGTTTGGGGAAAAGAAATGAAGACTCAGACAATATTGGCAGGACAACCTTCTATTGTTTGAGTAAGGGACTTGTACCTTAATGATGCCATCAGAAACATCTGAGTGACAGAAATAAATATCGGGGAAGACAAACTGGCAGTTACAATGTCATCCTTCATTGTCTTAGTTTCTACCAAAAGTAAAGCTTGAAAAGTACCTAAAATTGGGCCAATCATTCATTGCTTCTCTCACTGATTAGTTTCCAAGCAATCAATGGCTGCCAGATAAACATGGCTAAATCTTTGATTCCTACTGGGGTCTGAAGACAATGAGCACCGGTCACTCTAAGTCCATGCTGTTCCCTGCAAACACCTTACTCCTTACTTTAGCTTCTACAGAAAGTCCAGAGCCCTGCTTCCAACGCCTTCAACTGCAGATCTGAGAATAACTCCCACAGCTCTGCAGAATATTAAGAGCTAAAGAACTGCGCTTCTATAAATAAAAGAATGCAGAAATCCTCAATACACCAATTTTGCTAAAAAATTAAAATGAACAATTACGAACAGATATGTCATTATCTTTAAAAGTTAGAACTCCCATGAAGGAATAAAAGTATGTGTAAGGTGACATAATTTACTTTTAACATTCACGTGGGGGCTGATTTTAGCTTTGTCCTGAAACCAGGGGCTGTTCCACCTGCCCTCCTTATAAGGCTACTTGAAAATATTATTTGCCTTCACTGGACTGTTCCCACTCATAGGAAGAGCCCTATTTTCTCCTTTAAAGGACTCTAACTGATATGTTTCTTTAAAAATACATACATTGTTGCTCACAGAATTACAGAGGTACTTTGTGAGGTAGTGAAAGTTATTCAATATTTGCAAATCAAGGGTTGAATGAAGCAGTCTCATCTATTCAACTTCTTTGAGAATAAAGTGATAGAAAAATTTTCTGCTTTCCCTTTTTCAGCCCCAGTAAATACCAGTCCACTCCTCTGAAAGTACATTAGAATCTTCTGAGTCTTATGGACTATCATTCCTGAAGACTGACCCAGCTTCTGAGAGTTTTTGTGACTGCCCACCAGCACAATGGGAAACTCCCAGGTTTGGAACAGTCAGACGGGCTCAGTCTCTCCTTCACAACTAAAAGTGATGTGAGCTCAGGCAAGACATTAAGGCTCTCTGAGACTCACTTTCTCCACCTGCAAAATGGGCAAGTAACTGTTCTTTCTCAGACTCAATAAAGCCATCAATGCTACTGCTTCCGTAAAAATAAAAACAGGCATGCAATGCCCTCACTCCAGGGCATTCATTTGGCTGTACTTTGTGGGGTGCGGGGGGAATGAAACTAGGTTCACCTTGAAAAAGATCAAGATATTTCTATAGTTGAAGGTGAAAGCTGAGGAAGTGAGTTCAATCAAAAACAAACAGACCCATAAAAGGCTAAGTCTGTGTTCACATTAAGAATTTCCCAGCACAGAAGTCAAACTTACACTACTTTAGTTTTTCCCTACTTTAAAGATGTCCCTGGTGTATCAACTGCTGATTAAAGGACAGGTTGCAAAATAGTATCCATAATATGACGTTACTAAATATATACGTGTACATGTAGGTGTAGGGAAAAAAAATGGAAGAACAAACATTGAAATGTTTACTGTGGTTATTTTTGAATTTTGTAAGTAAGGTCCTGAATAGCACACTAACATGCTGATTTGTTCTTAGATTTTATAAAATGTAAGCATGTAATATTGCAAATCCATCACAGACACACATTTTGAAAGGAGTTAGAAGAGTTCCTCTCCTCCCAAGGGGGGAGTTCCTCTTATATTATTTTACATATCATTCCAAAGGCAGGCAACCAGAGCTCTGAAATGAAACGGAAATGGGTTTGAAGTGCTGCCTTCTTCTATATGACCACGTTTCCACAAGTACCTTAGGAGAGTCCTTCACTTCATTCTGCTTTTCTCAGGGAAGCAATCTGAATTAGCTTCATACCTTGCAGATCAGCTCCAGGGTGTCCCGTGCAGTGTCCCCTGGCCGGACTACCGTCAGAGCTGGCTGATTATTGGGTAGGCAAAACCAGGAAGGGCTGAAATACTCGTGGACCCAAATGTCGCAGTCAGGATTGTGCTGGTGGACGCTTGGTAAGACCACTTCTTTCTCCCTCTGCAATGAGAAGTCAGGTCAGCAAAGCAGGAGCTGTCATGCCGTCTCTCATATCCCAGGGTCCCCAGATTGCACACAGGGATTATCTATTTCCAGGAAGACAGCCCAGGGCAGAAGAGGTGGCAGTGGTGGGATGCAGGGGAACCCTTGGTGAGAGAAGCTATTGAGAAAGGAGCTTTAGGAGTGGGGCAGGAAGATTTCTGACTTTGAACCTGGGGCAGACTTCTCACCTAACCTACGGCATACAAAGGCAAGCATAGCATGAATGAGTAAGTACTGAAATTTGGAAGAAAGCAAGAAATGGGCCACCTAATCAGCTCAGCTTTATTGCTATTATTTTTTCCACAAACCCATTTTAAGTTTTGGGCCAAGAACTCCCATTAAGAATATGTGTCATGTGAAATTTGTACTTCAAAGCAACAATGATGCCTCGAGGGAACTCTTTCATAAAGATAATGTTCCAGCATTACATAATGATAGGTAGCATTGCTTCTGTGTAATCCTTGGACCTCTAGCACAATTCTGGGAAAGGGACATCCCCACCTCCCAGGTGAAGTTCTAAGAGTTTAGAGAAGGGGACTCACAGTGCCTAAAGGTCACTGCGATGGCTCCGCCCCCACAGCTCCGGCCCCTGTGGCTCCACCACCATAGCTCTGCGCCTAAGGCTCCGCCCCCTATAGCTCTGCGCCTAAGGCTCCGCCCCCTATAGCTCCACCCCACCGCTCTGCTGCCTACCAGGGGGCTCTGCCTGAGGACTGGGGAGGAGCTCCAAGGATCTGAGGATGTGGAACAAAGTATCATTCAACAGCTAGGTTAAACTTTACACTAAAAAGTTCAAGCAGAAAATGCTCCAGAGGTTGATAAAATGTTAGGAGCCCAGTGAAATAAGCAAGGAATGAATTGTGTTAGATTTCAGCAATGTAAACACGATACCAATACTTTATATGCTAAGTAGCATGCCTTCATTATTATTTATAACCAGGCCACTAGTGGGTAAATACATGTCTACAAATTACCAAGAACAAGACCATACCAGAAAATTACAAGAAGGAACCAATTTCCAAATAAAGGCTGAGAGGTGGTAACATAATGATTTCCATACATAAAAAGGATCCAAGAATGGGAGAAATGGTTCAGTAAAGGCCACTAAACTAAACCCAGTTACAGAAGATAATTTCAGTCCTGTCTTTGAACATTGTTGCGTCACAGATAAGTTGGACCCCAGGGAAAGAGCTGTCAAAATGCAATCAACTTCACTATATCCCATTAACTGTAATTGGAATCTGCCAATGCTGCTCCCACGTGCCACATCAAGAAAGTGCCCCTTAGCACTGAATTAGCCCAAGTTTTGCATCTAAACTGCTCTTTGAGAACAAGGCATTCTAGCCAGGAAGTGGGATAAAAAAAAAAAGGTGTCTTGGAAAATCCAAAAAGCTAAACAGTAATCCAAAGAAAAAACTTTTGGTTTCCACCTTCTGTGGGTGGGAGAGGATATACTGTCATTACAAATGTATAATAATGTATGTTAGATGAGTTGGCCAACTTCAGAACTGACCAACTAAATATCAAAAACTATGCCTGGATCACACAGAGATACAACAAATTAATTTCATCAAATACAGATGCTCAAAGAGAGGGCCCTGGTTGGATTTTTTTTTTTTTTTTCTTTTTTGGTACCAGGAATTGAACCCAAGGGTGCTTAACTACTAAGCCAAATCCCCAGCCATTTTCATATTTTATTTGGAGATAGGGTCTCACTAGGTTGCTTACAGCCTCACTAAGTTGCTAAGGCTGGCTTTGAACCTGTGATCCTCCTGCCTCAGCCTCCTGAGCCACTAGGATTACAGGTGTGCATCACCATGCCTGGCCTCGTTGGGTATTTCCAGGATGTCATAATCCATGAACTGCTTAAGCACGAAAGAAAGAAAAGCCATCCTGCCTGTCACCCTGCTCTCTTTCCCTCCCTTAGCCAGAATCCTCCACTGCACTCTGGGTTCCTGAGGCTCAGTTCCTTCTAGAACATGGGGCTGTGCCACTGCTGACTGACACTGCTTGGTTGCACGGCAACCGAGAGCTGAATTCTGTCACCTTGATCTTGAGTCGGAGAAGCAGAGAATCTTACCAAGGTAACGGCGTCAACACCAGAACCCCCAAAGGGCCATTGGTATTACTACTAGGGTCTTGAAAACTAGAGATGTCTATTCATTTGGAGGCAGAAAAATGTGGCCAAGGGGGAAAAAAATCAATATCTTTATGGACTTTCAATCAGAGCCGTTTGAAAGTCCCTATTAAACCCAAGTGCAAGGTTAAACCAAGTCTGTGAATCTTTAATTGAATACCTGACTTGGGAGGCAGATGCATTTTTAAAAAGAACATACTATCAGAACATTTCTTTGGAATTAATGGAAGCAAAATAGCATGTGTGGGCAGAGTGAGGGCAATAAGAACTCACCTCCTGGGAGTCGAAGTTGTACATAAAAAGGAATTAGCAATGACATAAAATATTCAGCTAACTCAGAACTCAAATTTCCTCTCATATTCTAGTCAGAAACTTTCACATCAAATGATAAGTCTGGAAAATGTTATGTCAGCCGGAGAATGTTCTTATCGACAAGTTTTAAACATGAAATGATTTTCCATCGCTCGTTGGACTGTTATATAACTTTTAAAAAAAGCTTATTATTTCAGTTTTTCATATTGAGTCTACTTAATTTTAGTAGCCCAAGAAACCAATGTGTCATGCACATGTTGATGTATGCATGGTACTTTTAGAAAAGGAACACGTGTTTATTTTTACCTTGCCATCTGGAACAATGTCATCAAATATTCCCTCTAAAGATTTCTTTACAGCGTCAGTTCCCTCTCCAAACACCTGCATATACAAAAGTATCATCTTAAGAAGAAATCCAGGCAATGGGGCAAATGAAGCACAGGAAGGGACATGGAAAACAGACAAGGTTATTAAAGAACAGTACAGTAATTTTCAGATACTCCTACATCAAATTCCAAAGCAAGAAACAAATTTATGGTAGCAGATTGCAAAAACCATGTTCCCACACCTTTAACAATTGCAAAACAAACAAAGCAAAAATAATTTGCTTTTAGATCTTGATAATTTGTCTCCAAATTTGAAGAAAATAAACTTGCAAAAGAAATTAACTAGATTCATTCACAATGAATGAATTCTGCCTTAGATACCTGATCAGATATTTACAAAGGATAATGTTTACTTTATTACTTTCTTAAGTAGGACCTCAAAAGATATTTATAGTTTGTTACTGCAACATGGCAGGAAAAAAGTTTTTATTTAAAAAATAGAGAACTGCTCATTCTTTGAAATGTAATGAATCCTACTAACTTAAAGATACCATGAAGACCATAATAGGGGCAGATGCTACTAGATAGTCAATACCCCAACACATGGACACAAGGAATTTTATGTATTAGTTCTAAAACAAGCATATATCATCAGGATAATTTGGGACATGATTAAGGAAAAGCTTTTCCTCCAATGGAAAGGGAGTACACAGAAACATGCAATATTTGTCCAATTTGAAGCACCAAATCATGAGTAAATTTCTATCAGAGTACTTATGGCTAAGCAGGAATTTTGTTGTGGTTTTTTAATTTTAATTTTTTATTTTTTTGGATCCGAGGATTGAACCCAGGAATATTCGACCACTAAGCCACATCCCCAGCCCTATTTTGTATTTTATTTAGGTCTCACTGAGTTGCTTAGCACCTTGCTTTTGCTGAGGCTGGCTTTGAACTCATGATCCTTCTGCCTCAGCCTCCCCAGCTGCTGGGATTATAAGCATGCACCACTGCACCCAGCAGCAGGAAGTTTTTAAAAGCTCTTACTTTAAGGGAAAAAAAATTACAAGAATTATTTATGAGACATTACACTGTCGTTTTGATTTGGAAAAAAAAAAGTGAAAACATTCTCCCAAATTTATTTAAATCTAATCCCACATTTCAATAGCAATGAGCTCTAACAACCTGGGGCCAAAAGAGCAGAACCACATGATCTAGGAGCTTTGATCAAACACAAGTCCAAACTGGAAGGTCCTGACCCATATGTACAGTGAACCATCTGTAATGACAGAGGATGAAAGCTAAATGACACTTGAGTTTCCCAAAAGGAGAGCAAAACGCTGATTGTTAATATCCTGCTTTTGCAGGTTTATAGAGAACCATCAAAATCTTGTGCGACGGTTCTGATAAGCCACTGACTTTCCAGTTTCTTTTTTGGAGTCATGTAAGAGCAAAGCCCAGGGGAGCAAACTCAATGCACCCCGCCTGCTCCCACCCTGTACAAACTGAAAATCCTTCAGTCTCACACTCCCTTATCGTCTGCTCGTCAGGTCTCCTGCACATTCCATTACCACTCTTGGTTAGCCACATCAGCCTTCAGGATTAAACCCCTTTTAGACTTTGTTCTTAAGGAAACACATGAAGGGAATCCTCCTACCAAGCCAGGCAACGTCTTCTCGCTTTGCATGAAGGCACAGTAGGAACATGTCGCGCTGGCATTCTGGTCGTGACTTCCCAAGTGTCTGATGCCTACTCTCCAGCCACTGCAGCCCCAAAAGACTATAACTGCTCATGGACCTATAGTCCCCAAAATCTAAACAAGCAGTTCTGGGCTACTCATTTCTCAAAGTCACAGAAAAATGACCGTTAACAATGGAGAGTGTAGTGTATCCCAGATGCAAAGTCAGCAGGACAGTGGCCTTGGCTAGCAAAGCAGTAAGATCGGTGGGGAAGAACAGGGCCACTGTGTATGACTACAAGGGTCCCACACTGCCTCCGTCTAGGTTGGGCTGAGATCCCTTTCCAGTGCTTGTCCCTGAGCAGAGGGGCCATGGTGGTTAAGTGCACACTCTCAGATTCCTGGCTCCTCATTCCCATAGGCAGAGAAGTGCTCACCACAGTTCAACCCTAGAAAGTCAAGTGCAAAGAGACAATCCGATCACCCTGACTGAGGGCTGCCTCTGATCCTGCGCCACGGGCAGCTGAAGCAGTCTTTGTGCTTAGGTGCCCACTTGGCTTCATCATCGAGCACTGCTTTTTTCTGAAGACTCAGGATGAATTGTGCACTTCTAGTAGGTCTATAATTAACCAGGGTTTGGAGAGGATGCAGGTGGGAGACGAGAGCTTGGTGAAGACTAATAGCAGAGTTCAATGTTATGGGTGTACATGATCTATTAAAAGTGTCTAGCATGACTAACTTCATGTCAACTCGTTGGTTTTAAGTAACAGTGTCAGTAAAGTAAGGACACACACATCCCCAATTGAGGTGGCCACAGAAGCCATCTGTAGGTTTCCTTTCTGTCCACTCTGGAACTTACCTGATTGATACTGGGGCGTCCCTGCTTCTTTTTGGAGGTAGTGTCCAGACCCCAAAGAGAAGAAAACCTGCTCCTTCGCTTGCTAGCAGATCTGGACATGGCCTGAGTACGTCTCCTCACTCCAGTTTCACCTGTTCGGGCTGCCACCTGATGATGGAAGGATAAGCGGCATAAGAGATCCGTCAGTAGAGCCACCTGTTCCTTGAGGTCCCCACTCAGTCCTCCTCCTCCATCACAGTGGTCAACAATGCCCCCCCTGCTCAGAGCATCTGATCCATGACTCACATATATGAAGACTTTCGGGCTATTGGTGGATTCAAAATGGAAACAAAAGTTGGCAAACCCAACCACTACATGAAATCATCAGCAAAGATACATAAAAGAGTCGTAAAATAATATATGTTATGCTTCCAAGAACAGATGTCCTTCTGGTCACAGGCTTGAACTACAGCATCAAGTTTAATGAGCCAAGCTTTCTCGAGAGTCTCCCCAAATGCTACAGAGCTATTTCTGCACTCTAAAGAAAAATGGTGCTGAAGGTCAGCAAAACTAGCAGAAAAACAGCAGATTTTGGTTCCTGTGATTCCATATTAAATCTCCTCTCTTTAGCTCTCCTAGAATACATAATTAGGCAAGTGAGATTCCCCCCCAGTGCCCGTCGTGTTTTCTCCCTCAGCCAGAGAACCCCAAATATACTTTAGCGCATGACCAGGAGGTCAAAGTTGACTTGCTTTCCTTGAGCAGGCCACGGCCCTGTGACTAGGTTCTGCTTAATGGGGCATAAGTAGAAAAACTATTTGCAGCTTCCAGGGATGGTCCTCAAGAGGAGAGGGCTTTCTGTCATCCTAGTGACAGGAAGGTCCGCATCATGATCTAGATGTCAGGTTCAACTCTTTTCAAGAATGACAGAACAAGACAGAAGGGAGCTGTGTGACTAAAGAAGGTGAAGCCACAGTCCTGACTTCCAAACTTACATATTCTATGCTTACGTTTCTTTTTTAAAGAAAATGGTTGAGATATTTGCAAGGTACCAGCAACCCCAAGAAACATTTCAGAAGGGAACACCCCAAATTTAAAACTTCCACCGCGATCACTGCTCAAGCGAAATCTCACTGAGGATACCCTAAAGTTCTTCCAGGCAGAACCTCCAGGCTTGACTCTGTCCTACAGGTTGTAAGCAGAGTCCCAGGAACTTCAGGGAACTTCTGCCAACAGGAGGCCACCCATGGCTCTCCTTTCAAAGAAAGGAGTGGCAGGAGGCCTAGCGAGTCAGACTTGAAACTCCTCCACCCGCTCTTCACTGCTGGAGGTGTCTTGGAAGCCACTTGTCGTAGATTCCCACGAGGGCGACTCCCAACAGGACAGATGCCACCTGGCAAGCAGCCTGGGGATGAAACAGCATGTTGGCTCCCTGGCACGCCTCTGAGGGTCTTCAGACACAGAAAGCCCACGAGGAGACTGGCAAGGACCCCAAGTATGCTAGAAACAAGTCAAAAGAGCTTCTCTGCCAGGTGTTAGGGAGCCGCTTTTTGGTTCTAAATGATAACAGGAACTTGACGAACTGCAGAGAGCTTGTATTTCCCCAGGTGAGCGCATCGGAAGCCCAGATCACAGCATTAAAAACATGGTAGCCAAAATACCAGTGGGAGTTTTTATCTGTCTAAGATAATTCCGGAGGTGTTCTGGAGAACAAAAATTGCAAAACTAAAGGCACTATTAAATACGTAAAAATTTTCTCTTCCCTATTTTCACCACATTTCACGTTAAAGGTAAACAAAGGTTGTAAAGGGATTGAATTAGAATGTGCTGGCACACATGCTCACATGATTATGTAAACACTGAACACATTGCTCTAAATTTTAAAATCCTAGAGAAAAAAAAATTCTGTTTGATCTCGTGCTTCTGTAACTATTTATCATCAGATAAATCCAGTCATAAATACGTTCAGATTCTCATATGTACAAGCACTGTACTATAGAGTCAGCCTCCTGTATCCATGAATTCAATCAACCTCACATTGAAAATATTCAGGAAGGCTGGGCATGGTGGTGCATGCCTGTAATCCCGGTGACTTGGGAGGCTGAGGCAGGAGGATCGCAAGTTCAAAGCCAGCTTCAGCAACTTAGCGAGGCCCTAAGCAACTTGCTAAAGATCCTGTCTCAAAATAAAAAAATAAAAAAATAAAGAGGGTTGGGGATGTGGCTCAGTGGTAGAGTGCCCTGGGTTAAAAAATAAAGAGAGAAAGAAAGAAAATATTCAGGAAAAAATATTTCACCTGCACTAAACATGCCTGGACTTTCCCCCTCATTATCATTCCCTAACCATTACAGTATAACAATTATTTACATAGCATTTACATTGCAGTAGGTATTATAAGTCATCTACAGAGGATTTAAAGTATATGGGAGAATGGGTGAATATATGGTGGGTTACATGCAAATACTATGCCATTTTTATAAGGGACTTGAGCATTCCCAGATCCTGGAATCCTCCTCCGCAGACACTACGGATGACTGGATGTGAATATCTGTCACTTACCTCTTATCCATCTCCCCCATATGAATAATAGAACATATCTGTGCTGTTTCCTGCTCCAATCCACATGACAAAGACAGTAAATGACCAAGCACAGTGATGCATGCCCGTAATCCCAGCAGCCAAGGAGGCCGAGGAAGGAGGATAGAGAGTTCAAAGCCAGCCTCAGCAGCTTAGTAAGACCCTAAGCAACTTAGCAAGACCTTGTCTCATAATAAAAATATAAAAAGGGCTAGGGATATGGCTTGGTGGTTAGGTGCCCCGGGGTTCAATCCCCGATACCAAAAAAGAAAAAAAAGAAAGATTGTAAGTGACATGTGCTAGGCACCATATATATTTGTTGATTGAATAAATAAAGGCCAAAGGGCAAATAGCATGGTGATGGCCACTAAAAAGTAACTCTTTACAACTTTAGTGAATAAAAAGAGCGTGAAGGAGAAATTGAACCACCTACAAATATTCTGAGTGACCAGCTGACCTGTTAGTTTAGTCTGTTTTAACGTTTCTATAGCAACTATTCACAACTGCTGGGGCCCTGTAAACTACAAAAGTAACCACTACCCCCAAGACAATAATGACTCAAAATGAGCAAAGGGATGTAGAAAAAAAGGCTGGCAGAAGAACACTGGACCCGAGCTCAACAGTTTCTCAATGATCTGCCCAGACAAAGGCTCCCTTTGTGGCCAGCACCTGATTACTCTATCATTCAGCTCATCTGTGCAAACAAGAACAATGATAACCTTTTTTCAAAGAGTACAGCGGGACCCTTCAGTTAATTACAGCAAATCACTCAGCATTGAGAGAAGCTGTCCCCATGAATGGGGCTTCCATTGCAGCTCTAAACCCCACACTGGCCCTGTTGCCCTCCCACCCCTTCTCCCATCGCCCCAACTTAAAAGGAGAGAGCAAAAAAAAAACCCTTCCAGACAAAGGCTAAATTGAAGAATGTTTCTACTGTGGGAGGAGGAGGGATCTCTCTCCAAAGAGATCCCTGAGGTCAAATGACAAAAAGAAGAGGAAGAAAAATAAGTGTCCAATGAACCAGACTGCAAAATTCCCTGCCCGGGATGTTCTCTAGGAGCTAATGCAGGAAACATGAACAGATTACCCAACAGAGCCTGTCTCAAGTGAAACTCCTCATGAAAAAGAAAGTTGGCAAGGACACATAAGCACTGAGATTTGTGCCATTGAAGCAACTAGCAAGAAAAAAAAGGAGCAGAAACTTGAACCCACTAACTCTCTTATGTTCATCTTCAATTGGCCAAATTTTAGTAGCTTGCCACCAAAAGGAAAGGACACACAGGTCACAAACCCTGAGATGGAGGAAATGAGGTCTGAAGATAAATTATGGAGCAGGAAAACAGTGAATTCTACTTGTTCATCTCCTAGAGATTAGCTCCCATGGCTTGGAAGAAAATAAAGTATACAAGTTTTAGAGGAATACAAAATTCTTTTCTCCAAATTTCATCAATTCGCAGTAAAAGGAGGGAGCTTTGTGATACCAGACGCCCTGACACCAGAATCTTGCAGTGAAAACAATTGCTAGCTGAGGGCATTCTGACAAGGAGGTAAATAAGAATTCTCATCCCCTATTTTTGAAGAACAAACAAACTCAAAGAAACAGACCTAGATAATACCATAAACTGAGAACTGTTTGCAGGACTTATTCATTACAGCACTTTTGCCCCACTATTGCTTAAAAAAAAAAAAAAAAAAAAAAGGGATGTAATAGCTACATGGAGAGGAGGTAGGCAGGAAGTCCAAGAGCAGAGCTGTAATTAGCAGAACAAATCAGGATGCCAGTTTTAATAACTCCAGAAATTGGTCTAAGACTTCTTTAAAAATGTAAATCTACCCCTAATTATCTGAATGATGACGCTAATCTATTTATAAAGAACACAAACGCCTCTGACTGAATTACAGCTCTGAATTCAATTGAGGGTACAGCTGACATGGCAAGACAAGAGCACCCAGCGAAGGTTTTCCAAAGCAGTTTCTGGAACCTGAAACTTAACATTTAATTTCATAGCAAATGTGCTAAGGTGAGGTACATTTTAAGTGGGTGTCAACTTGGATAGGCTAAAAGCATGTTACTTGCAGTGATTGTTTTTTTTCCACAACAGAAAGGAGCCAACAGTACATAAAGCTGTTTGCAATTTAGCAAGTACATGAAATTACAGATTACAAACACACAACACAACTAGACAATCTGCTGCTCTGGAGGTCAGCTGAAAATTCCCTTCCTCGAGCAATACATGTTCAGCTGGTATATCATGGAAGTCCTTTGCCTTTCTCCATCACATCCGGGATTTATGTCCATTGATGATAAAAATAGAGGGAAAATTCCAAAGAGATCTGTGTTCAGTAATATGATATATGTGAATGTGAATAAGAGAGAGAAAAAAAGCATTTATGCATGAGAGAAAGCCCTCTGCTCAGCATTTCCATAAGGTTCAGATACATATTTGGGTTAAAAAACCAATACTACCTAAAAATAACAAGAGCTACCAATAAACAGTAGAGTGGACCTCTCCTAAGACAGCACCTTTCAGGGGCTGGGGATGTAGCTCAGAAGAAGAGTGTTTGCCCAGCATGAGTAATGCCCTGGGCTCAATTCCCAGCACCTCAAAATAAGAAAAAAAACAAAACAAAAACAAAAACCGTTTAGGTTGTATCAAGGGAGGCTTAAGTAATAAATTTCTGAATAGGTTCAAATGAAAATTTGCAAAGGGGAGGGCATTTCAGAAATCCACACACAGCAGTAAACTAGAAAAACACTCATGACCTCTGTTCAGGACCAAGTATCCAGATGAACATTTTTCAAAAATGTGTTAGTTTCTTCTACTCACCAGGGCATGAAAAGATGATACAGAAAAGATTCCAAGGCGTCCCATGGCCACTTTCGTTGGTCGGCTTGCAAAAGCGAGTAGCCTTTTGGGGTTTGGCAGTTCCCCACCTTGGAGGCTAGCTAAATAACAGCGGAAACGAAATAGGTCCATTTGGAACTGTTCAAGATTTTGCTCCCAAACGAAGATCTACAGGGGTAATCATATGGGAAAAGACAAAGTGAGAAAAAGGGGAAACAAGCGTTAACAACGTTATTCTATACAAATCTTACAAATCTATGTTGTAAAGGTACTAATTACAATCCTAAGAGGTAAATGTCAGGCAACCCTCAAGTTTTTAGGAATATGTGTTTTCTTCCGCAAAGACCTATAGCCATAAATTCAGTACGACAAGCAGAAAGTATATTATTAGCTGCTCCGTGATTCTCCTATCCTAGATCTCACCTTTGGGAGCATGATAGGTCTGCTACCTCCAAAATCTAGATTATACACCCAAGATGGGAATGAAAACACAGGGACTCCCAACACCAGAGAACTACTAGCTTTATTAACAGGTGGCTTTCCATGAGAACAAGAGAAGAAAAATGAAGTGAATTAAAGGTCAGAGGCAAAGAGCTTTTGGAAAGAGGTGGGAGGTACTGAGCAGGGGTTGGAAGAGAAATGTGACAGAAGGTGGAGACCAGTCTCAGGAATACCCAGCACCAACCATTGCGTGTTCCCTCATGTTTCAAAGTGGCAAAATAGCACCTGCCTATGGATGTGACATTTAAGGAAAATAACACAAGAGTAAGTAGGGGGTCAGGCAGGTAGCGAAGGTTCTGTAATGTTGATGACAGTCCAGTTAATGAACAATGCTTGAAGTCTGCTTTTCACTTCAACTTAATACAGACTGCCAACGTACACACACGCTCCTGGCAACATGATTCACAGCAGCCAAGAGGTGCAAATGGTTCAAACGTCCCTCAATGAATGGATGGATAAAGAAATTGTGATGTATATTCCATGGAATAATAACTGAGCAAAAAAAAAAAAAAATGAAATGCTACTGTATGTCACAGTGTGGATCAATCTCCAAAGCACTATGCTAAGTGAAAAGAAGCCAGACACAAAAAGTCACATAGTATGCAATTCCATTCATATCAAACATCTCCCATGGGCAAATCCATTTCCAGAATGCCAGGGGTGGAAGGGGGCAAATGCTTATCAGGTGGGGGATTTCCTTCTGGGGTGAAAAAAATGTTTTGGAACTAGAAAGAGGTGGTGGTTGCAGAACATGGTGCATGTACTAACTACCACTAACTGTTCACTTCAGAATGGTTAATTTTATGTTTATGTGAACTTAACTTAAAAAATATATAGAATCCAGTAACAGAAAGAAGAGAGATGTGAAAGGTCATAGGTTGGCTCATGTCATCAACTGCCCAATCACTTAAATATCACTTATTCCCATGGTTACTACCTAAGCATTAAGAAAAGATTTCCTAAAGTAACTTTAAAGAAGTTGCTAACTTAAAATAACTGAATACAAGGCAAAAACACCCTCTGTTCATCCTACCAGAACTTTCCTTTTTAGCAGGAAGTATATTACCTGTACCCATATATAGCAATCATGTACAATGGCCCTCTTTATCTGTGACCTCCACAACAGCAGAATCAATTACCCATGGATCAAAAATACTGGGGGAAAAACTGCATCAGTAGTGAACACGTACAAATGTTTTACCTTGTCATTATTCCCTGAATGTTAATTTATCTACCTAACATAACACTTATCTACGTAACGTTTACATTGTATCTGGTACGATCCTAATCTAGTGATGCCTGAAAATTACATGGCAGGATGAGCATCTGTTACATGCAAATATGACCCTATGTTATATAAGGTTCAGGAGGGTCCCTAGACTTGGTTATCCCCAGGGATCCTCTGGAACCAAGCCCCCAAGCATAGCATGGGATGTCTGCACACATTTTTTAAAACACGCTTCACCTTCCCAAATTTAGAATTCTAATTTACCAAGGAGCCAGAAACAAGCCCCCACCACAGCTGAGCTCCAAGTCAACCTGGCAAAGTGGGGCAGGAAGCTGCAGACTTTCTAATTACGCAGACCCCTAGAATCACATGCCATGGAGGGAGCTGGGAGGTGCCTCTATTAGATCTCTGTCTCCCATTCAATGTAATATTGTTCCCTTTAGCTCATAACAATCAACTGTGAACAAAGGGTGGAGAAAACTGACAGTCACAATAAAGAATTTAGCAGCCTGGATGACAGGCTGACAAGCAGATAACCCAGGACGTTTCGTGACTCGGAGGCAGCAAAAAGAAAAAAAACTATAAAAACCTGACGACTGTGGCTGGGTCTGAGCGTGGAAGAACGATTACCTGATCTAATATGGTTTTCTTCTTCTTGGAGTCAGTGACGGAAGACAGCTGCATCTCACCCATTTTCTTCATCTTTTCATCCATGTCAATCTTCTGTTCCAGTTTTTTGATCTCCGACTTCAGGAGCCGGAGCGTGTCCTCTTTGTGATGGTGTCTGGCCACCGCGGCTGCGCAGGCAGAGTGGATGGCGGTGATCCAGTTCTCAAGCTCCGTCTGGCTGGTGGTCTGTTTGGGGGAGGGGGCAGAAAGGAAGAGTCACCTCTTAGGAAGTGAACGGAAACCGATGTCCAGAGAAGCAGCACTTGCAATTCAAGGTGTTGGGTCTAGACACCCCATGAGGGGGGCAGACTTGACCTCCTCTCTTAAGGAATCAATGAAAGAAAGTCTCCGGTCACACCCCCCACCCCTGCTCTACAAGGGCCACTCTGAATGAAGCCACCATGTCTGCTTACCCATAGAACGCACTTGTGCCTGTATAACTTCTACACAGCTTGGTCTCCAAGAGGCCAAATCAGTGTCCAGAGAGGACCGGATGGTTATAAGGCATGCTTAGAGGCCAGGGACATTACTGCCCAGGGAACCACTGCACCTCAAATTCGAAGGTCCTACTCCAGTGTTAAGTAGCAATGACAAAACCAGGGTTGGGGAAGGGGCTCAAGGCCCCAGAAGCAATACTGTCTTAGGGGGCCCCGTGGGGGCATCGTTGAGTAACAACCACCCAGCAGTGCTGTTCAGGAAGAACATCAAGATGATGTTGGGAGATTCCCAGGTGACCTCAAAGTGGGATTTGTGTAAGTCCGGGATGATCTGAAGGGCAAAAGTTTTGGGGAGACAGCTCATGCGTAATAACTTGCCATTAATGATTCTCTAGGAATAATCATTGAGTATTTGTGAGGAGGTATTAGACCCTTCCAGGTATTTCCTTAAGCCCAGAAGTTTAATAATTGCTTAGAAGTTATCACAATTAAAGAAAGGTCTGTTCGGCCACTACAGTGCTAAGTAGCCACCAACATCACGTTTTTTTTTTTTTTTCTTCCTGTGACACATTGTTTCCATTTACTAACTCATTGGAGAGATGGCTGGCAAATAGAATTTTACTAACAGGACCCCACCTGCACATTACTTCCTGCTGGTAAAAAGCAGAAATTTTAGTCAAAGCATCATCAGAGCTCTCTGTGTTATTTCAAAATCTCCGCTGTTCTATATTCCAACAACGAAACAGCATCAAATGTTTAAAATGGTGTCTGGTAACAAAGCCACCCCATATTAGGACAAACCTAAATAAAAATTAATAATAAAAAAAAATTGGCCAATGGATAAAGAGATTCAATCATCTAGACATTCTTATAAAGGAAGAGCAGTAGTGCCAGCTGACAAAGCAAATGGAATCACTTTGTGAGGACAGAGTGGGAGGAGGAGAGGAGATAAAGCCACTGGAAGCCACAGGTAAACACCTGCAGGTTGAGAAACCTGGGGTGTGGGGGTGGGGACTCATATCCACACAGGAGACTCATCTTTAACTCTTGAATTTGCTTCAAATTATTAATGCTTATATTCTCTTCGAAGCTCACCATCTTACACCCTTTTCTTCATATCACTTTGAAATGACACAAGAAAAACAGAGTTCAAACCACCCCACACATAATGAAACTACCCAGCTTGCTCCTGCCTGGGACAATGCACCATGTTTGACCTTTGGATCTTCCAGTGCCTCAGCATGAGCAGGTATCTTGTTAGGTAGGGGGAAGAAAAAAACTAGAATCTTCCACCATTGGCCAAGATCTGAAGCGACCACAAGTCTTATGTTCTGCTGGCTACAGAATAAATGGGTTTAAGAGCTTTGCAAAGGGGTTGGGCACAATCTGCTACAGCTGAATATATGGATGCCTTTTGACCCAGAAAATGCACTTGGTATAAACACCCAACAGAAACGTTTTCACATGCTCACAGAATCAATGCACCAGAATATGCACAGTAATCATTTATAAAGGGCAAAACTAGAAAGTATCCAGTTGCCCATTAATGGGAGAACAGATGAAAATGGGGTATAATCACATGATGGAATTCTACACGGCAGTGAGAATGAAGGATCTATAATCACAGACTGTCACATGGCTAAAGCTCACGCACATGCTATTGAGCAAAGGAAGCCAGACGTGCGTGGTGTGTGCTGTAGGATTCTATTTACCTTCAACACAAACACAGGCAAAGCAGAGGCACACCCTCAGAAAAGTAGTTCTCTAGTGGGAATGGGGAAGGGGAAGGAAGCATGGGTGCATTTCCTGATTCCTGCCCTGGATGCTGGTTCCCTGACTGGGGGACATGGTTGTGCTGAGGTTGCCAATCACCACCTGCTTGAGTACCTTTATGTGTGTATACTTGCATACTTTCACAGAGTGTTTTTCTGCAAAATTTTCCATAATACATTAACCTGATTTTAAGTATGATGTTTCTATACCTATCCTAAAAAACATTATCCTTTATATTCTTCTTTTCATTAAAGACTGTTCCTGCAAGACTATAGAGGAAGTTTCAAAAGCTTGGCCCTTCAGCTTTATTTCTTTGTCCTCCAAAGTGCCTGGTAGCACTGGATAAATAGCTGGTGTCTTGACCCAAAACATGCTTTCTGCTTTGCATGCAGAGCTCAGTGTAAATGAGGAACTTTGAGACGTTGAGGGAGCTGGTGTTTTGCCCATGGTAAAAGGCACCCAGATGCCATCACTACACAGGCACCCTCAGCCACCAGGACAGGCCACGTCTCCTGCGCCAACACCCAAGGAAGGGGTGGCAGTCCACAATCACCTCCCCAGGTGACCCTCTCCCATCTCTGCCTCAGATCCCCCACTGCTCACCCCCATCCCTCAACTGCAATCAGACATCACACCTGAGTAATGAATGGAAAGACCTTAAGTCTTGATAACAAGTTCTGCTGAGTACATGGTATGATCTTAAAATTTTAAATAGAAATGCTCATCTAGAAGAGACCCAAGTGACCAATTTATAGATGAAGAACTGGAAGCCTGGGAAAGTTAGGGTAGACACAGCCATTTATCACTCTACCAATTCTGTATTTTGAAAACTTTTTTTGGTGTTGTTCTTTTCTAATATGACACACCAATCCTGACCTCCGAGTCCTTGATGATTGCTCTCAATGTCTACTTCAAGGTCATTACACAGCCCTACTCGGTATTTTGAGCTTAGCCCATTCTGGCAATGTGAGAGGAGACCTTTGATGCCCCCTTTAAAGCTAGGCATGGCCATATCACTTGACTGTGACCAATGAAATGCAAGTAGAAGCAACATTTGTCACTACTCAACAAAGCTCTCAACCACTCTTGCCCTGTAATCCTAAAAGTGTGTGTCTGTCTGGCTCCCGAGGAGTCCAGGCTGAGTAGAGACCTCACAGCCAGCCTTCATCAGAGACGTGGCAGGAATGAGAAGGGACATCAAGCCCCTAAGCTTTGAGGGTTGCTCCTTAGTACAGCATGATCTAACCCATCCTAATCAATATACCACCCAAGAAGAACCCATCTCAAAATAGGAGACACTGAAAATAAAGGAGTGTACATGATGCACTTCTGAACACCCAGAAGGGCCACAATCTGATGGCTTCAAGAACAACAGATTTTGCTCTCTTTAATTCATGAAAGGGGTTCCCCTTCTGACTCTGTCCAAAGAGGATCTCAGCCAAATTCAACTAAGAGCACATTTTTTGCTCAGAGAGGTCATGCTTGTCTACCATTTCAGAAGCAGAAATGAAGAGGTGATACCAGTCGAAGTCAAACATCCTTGGAAAGTGGTGTTTTTAACTTTGGCAAGGAGATATCCTCAAACTTATCTACTGAAAAGAAAGGACAGTGACTATTGCTGGGGGGCAGGGAGAAGAATGGAGAGTTGTGTAATGGTTACAGAGCTCCTGTGTTGCAAGATGCCAAGAATGGGACAATGGCAATGGCTGTGTCTCAGTGTGAACGTACCTTAAGCCACCGAACTGTGCCCTTAAACAGAGTTAAGATGATAAATTTCATGTTAAGCGTGTTCTACTCTGATTAAAAGGGAAAAAAAGAGTAGTTCAAAAATAAAACATAATAAAAGGAAGGGGGAAAATACCAGTTCCTGAAAGCTAGAGAAATACGCTATATAAAAATGTATCATGACAGCTTATGAAAAATTCAGCCACCAGTCCTTTTAACTATTAAGTATGCCCCAGCCCTGCGAACTCCTCTGAAACTTGTCAGTGGCTGAAAGCACTTCCATTAGAGAGAATTTTTGCTCCTTCTGTCCTGTCTAAATAAAACAGCGGTCCCTGCCGTTCTCTATCATTAAGCAAATCAATTCCTAGGAAAGCACAATGTAGCAAATGAGCTTTTCAACAAAGTCTGTCCTTCTACAGTGACACACAGGCAGCTTTGTGTTGACAAGAAGGAGGGAACACTATGTGGACTGCTCTCAGCAGCTAGTCAAGTGAAGAAAAGTCTTGAAACATTGCATGACCCTTCACAGACCTAGCAGTCCACAACAGATCGCAGCAGACCACCAACTTGATGTAAGGTGTTCCAGGATGGCACCTCCAGGGTTGAAGTTCCAGCCCCTAGAAAAAGCTATTCCAACCGCTAACCCTGGATCACCCTCTTAAAGATTAGGTAGGGACACCACATCCAAGAAAGACCTCTTCATCAGAATCCTGTGATCACAAAGGCGGGAAGGAGAGCCCAGCCAATGGTAGGCATCCTCTTGACATCTGCAGCCATCTCCCTCCATTAAACAGCAGCAGACAGGTAAGAGTGAATTCTGTGATTCTTTCTTGCCTTCTGGGGAGGCTATAAATACTGTATGAAGTTCAGTGAGGGGAAGAAGCAAAGTCCTTGCCAACAGAGGAATATAATCAGCAAAAAATGCATTTTGCATGAAGAGCCCCTTTGAGAACGGAGTTATGATGAAGCTCAGAGCTTCATTATGTATTTAAATAAATGTTGCTTCAATTACCAACTGCATGGAGGACACTCAGTGATTTCAGATAATCAATGGTTTACGTGAGTGGCAGGAAGAGGGAGATTCATGCTAAACAAGGGAATTACTAGAGAGTATATGCCAGATTTGGGAAACTAAAATTTTGGGTAATTTGAGTTTACAGAAGCACAAGAATAATTGTAAAGTAGGTCAAACTTCTTTTTTTTTTTTCCATTGTGAAAGAGCAAAAAAGAAGAAATAAAGTGATCCAATTTTAGGAGGTTAGATAAGAACAAAGTTCCTACGTGAATTCTTCAAAGTCCTTTTTCTTATTGGTTTTTCATTTGTCATACTTAAGAATTAATACAAGCCTTAAGTAAGCAATCGTTTTCAATTTCTGTAAAGAGAACTTAACCCAAGGTTCCCTTCCCCCACTGGAGAAAGTCCTCACCTCCCCACCCCTCACCCAGGCCCACATGTACTCTTTGGAGAAGGGAAGCTCTAGATTCCAGGAAGCCAGTCACCAGAGAAGCAGGAGCATGGGAACCTGCCCAATGAACAGAAATGCCAGGATTCATCCTGGCAAAGTTAAGAGGGCCCCAAGAAAAGATTAGCAAATCTTTTTAGCAAATCACCTACTATAGCCCCTCAACACAAGGGCACTTGCCATCTCTTTAGACCTCAGAGCTCTAGTAGCTGACCACATGCACAGATGATAGCAAGTTTCAGGTATCTCCTTCTTAAACATGATCAGACAGTCAAGGACCACCAGGTGCCCAATGAAGACCCCCAGCATGAAAGGCAGCGATGAAGCATGTGGGAGAAACCCCACTAGGAGAAGAGAAGCAGGGCCTGAAGCAGAGAGAGCTTCCCCCAATCCACAGCATCCTCAGAGAAGCCAGAAACAAAAGCAGAGGTTGCAATGAAGATGGAACAAGGGCTAGAAAGGAGAGGAGAAGAGAGAAGAGAAGAGAACAGGGAGTGGAGAAGGAGGAGGGGAGGAAAAGGGAAAGGGAAATGAAAAGAAAGATAATTAAAAAGAACCAAACTCAAAATGTCAGTAGAAGAAAAATGAAGGATCACGCCACCACTGGTAAGGAAGTGAGTCTACATCCTTCCAAAGCACACAAGAGAAAAGAAATAGATGTGTGTGAATCAGAAAGGAGAACACAGTCATACAATAATTAAATAATGCTATTTAGCTAAAAGACAGAATGAAGATATTTTCAGTCCTTTGGGTATAGGCCAAGGAGTGGGATAGCTGGGTCAAATGGCGGATCCATTCCAAATTTTCTGAGGAATCTCCATACTGCTTTCCAGAGTGGCTGCACCAACTTGCACTCCCACCAGCAATGTATGAGTGTACCTTTTCCCCCCGATCCTCGCCAACACCTGCTGTTGCCTGTTTTCTTAATAAAAGACATTCTAATTGGGGTAAGATGAAATCTTAAGGTGGTTTTGATTTGCATTTCTCTTATAACGAGGGATGTTGAACATTTTTTCATAAATCTGTTGATTGCTTGTAGATCTTCCTCTGTAAAGTGTCTGTTCATTTCCTTGGCCCATTTATTGATTGGGTTATTTGTATTCTTGGTGTCAAGTTTTTTGAGTTCTTTATATATTCTGGAGATTAGGGCTCTATCTGACGTGTGTGTGGCAAAGATTTTCTCCCACTCTGTAGGCTCTCTCTTCACACTGCTGATTGTTTCCTTTGCTGAGAAAGAACTTCAGTTTGAATCTGTCCCAATTACTGATTTGTGTTTTTATTTCTTGTGCTTTGGGAGTCATGTTAAGGAAGTCTGGGTCTAGGCCAATATGATGAAGATTTGGACCTACTTTTTCTTCTATTAGGTGTAGGGTCTCTAGTCTAATTCCTAGGTCCTTGATCCATTTTGAGTTGAATTTTGTGCAAGGTGAGAGATAGGGCTTTAGTTTCAATTTGCTGCATATGGATTTCCAGTTTTCCCAGCACTATTTGTTGAAGAGGCTGTCTTTTCTCCATTATATTGCATACTACAGTGATGCAGCCCCATCAATGTTTACAGCAGCCCAATTCACTATAGCTAGACTGTGGAACCAACCTAGATGCCCTTCAATAGATGAACAGATAAAGAAACTGTGGTATATATACACAATAGAATATTATTCAGCCATAAAGAATAATAAAATTATGGCATTTGCAGGTAAAATGGATGGAATTGGAGAAAATCATGTTAAGTAAAATAAGCCAATCCCAAAAAACCAAAGGCTGAATGATTTCTCTTATAAATGGTTGATGACACATAGTGGGGTGGGGGGAGGTATGGGAAGAATGGAGAAGGAATGGATTGTATAGAGAAAAATAAGGGGTGGGGAGGGGGTGGGGAAGGAAAGATAATAGAATGAGACAATCATCTTTACCCTATGTATATGTATGAATAGGCAAATTATATGATTCTACTTCGTGTACAACCAAAAAAGTGATAGTTGTACTCCATCTATATACAATGAACCAAAATAAAAAAGTATATTTAAAAAAAAGATACAAAGGACTACTGATTAAGTCACTAATGTTCATTTGACAATAAATTCAGGAAATATAATTGAAAAAAAAAAGATATTTTCAAATATGTACCATATTGTGGGAAGTTATTCCAGGTTATTTTCAGGAGCATGCAGGGGTTTGTTAAGAAAAGAGGGAGACCTGAGATCAGGAATCTAAAGAGGGTCATAAGTGAGAGAGAGAGAGAGAAAGAGAGAGATTTGCTACTCTCTGTGGCTTCGGTCCACTGGGGTTCTTGGAACATATCCCCTGCAGATGAGGGAGGACTGATGCATGGCCTCCTGCAGACACAGGGGGGCAGAAGAGGAGCCTGGCAGGACAACTTCAAGCAAACAGTGCTGATAACTGGCCAACATGCTGCTGAAGCAGGAAACCCTGCTACGCCACCAGAAACACAAGCGGGGCCAGCAGAGACTGCCCTCTGCTCAAGGAAAAAGATAAGGTCATAATACACTGCCTCGCTCAGGAGTTAATGTTATTTACATGGTCACAGCAACACAGTGGCACTGACTACTGACTTCACACTAAACCTTCATATAACAACATAGAAAGATGTAGAAAGAAGAACCTGACTTGTATGTAATACAGCCAAATATTCATCTTTCTTAACAAAAAGTCAGTATAGTGGTCCTCCCTCATCTGCAGGGGATATGTTCCAAGAACCCCAGAGGACCGAAGCCACAGAGAGTAGCAAATCTCTCTCTCTCTCTCTCTCTATCTATCTATCTCTATCTCTCTCTCTCTCTCTCTCTCTCACACACACACACACACACACACACACACACTTTTGTTATACACTTCTACCTAAGATAAAGTTCAGTTTGTAAACTTCATACAGCAACAGATCAACAACAATAACAACTAATAAAATAGAACAGTTATAACAATATCCTGTAATAAGTTATTTAAATCTAAAGAATTGTTGATTTCTGGAATTTTCCATTTAATATTTTTAGACCAAGTTGATCCCTGGTAACGAAAACCATGGAGAGTAAAACTGCAGATAGTGGAAGACTCCGTGGTTAAAGTCTCAAACCCTCTAAGCAATAGCAAAATGAGTCTGTGAATAAGAAACAAAGACACATGCAGAACACAATCAAAGAAACAAAGCACCCAGCTAAAACAGTTGAGCCCAGCTCTGGGGAGTGAGATTATGGGGAGGAGGGCGAGAACTTCACTGTAAGTTTTTTAAGATTAATCGAATTCTTTTAAACCATGCACTTATATTGATTTGGTACAAAGTTAAAACAATGCAAAAAATGAAAACAAATAATGTTACACACTATTTGCAAAATATATAACTGTTCGCAAACTGTACACTAAGATCTAGCTCAGCCCCAATTATACTTCTTGCTATGGTTTGCATGTGGTTAATGTCCCCAAAGATCCATGTTAAACACTTGGTCCCCAGGAAGGTGCTTTTGGGAGGTGCTGTGGACCTTTGGGAAGTGGGACCCCAGGTTCCAGAGCAAGCCTACAAATAAGAACAGGGAGAATGACTCAGGAACCTTGGGCAGCGGAGTCCAGAGAGGAGAGATGGCCAGAAGAAAATGAAGGCGGTGTTTGTGTATTTTAAAGGTTATGAGAAGGATAAGCAGAAGACCTGCATTAGACTTTTGGAGTGAATATGGAAACAAAGGAAACCTGCAACAGTCACCAGAAAAAACATGTCATCTCAACACAACTGGGAACCTTCTGGGATGTATGGACAACTAACATGGCAGATGCTGGAAAGCTGGGAGCTCCCCAGAGGTGGGGGTGGTGGCCCACAGACAGACCAACCCTTTGACCTTTATGGACATGGCACCCACCTTGAGAGGGAGGCTGGACTTGAGTCTATTCAGGTCCGAGATGCTAAGTCTCCTCTAACGTCTCTTCTACCAAGTCCACTTGGTGCCTTCTGTGAAAGATGAATTCTAGGTTTTTTTCCTGAGTGCCCTTGTCTTGGGCATCTGCCAGTGACCTTCCTCAAGTCTGACACATGAGCCAGATGTGCCATTGCAAGGCAGATCTCCAGAGCCCAGTGAACACAAATCCTTAGGCTATGCAGTGATGCTGCACTCAAGTTCTGTAAAGATACTTACGTACAAAGAGCACAGAAAACTAGTCTCTTTTCCTTTATTACTAAAATGGCAACTGTTATTAACATTTATTGAGCATCTGCTCTCTATCAGACACTTAACTCTACTGTCACATTTAATCCACAGCCCCATATAATGGTATAGAGGCTATTCCTGTTTTTGAAAGACTTTCTCTCTCCCCTGTCCTCCTTTCCTGCCCGTCTTCTTCCTCTCCTCTCTCCTCCTCCTCCTCTTCTTCTACTTCTTCTTTCTCTCTCCCTCTCCTTATTGCCCTCTCTCTCTCTCTCTCTCTCTCTCTCATTTCTCCATCCTGGTACTGGTATTGAAACCATGCTAGGCAAGTACTCTACCACTGAGCTACATCCCCAGCCCTAGGAGTCTATTTTTAATATGCACAAAGTACCCTAGCAAAAGTGACTTTCTAAATAACTAAAAAACTTTCTGTGGAATTTTGGCAATAAAAAATGTTTTCTCCACTACTTTAGATATGTAACTGCATATGATTTTCTACTCAATCAGGCAGCTTCCTTGCCCTGTCGGGTAGCTATGTTCCCAAGGTATTTGGTATAGAGATTAAAAACTAATATTGAGATACGTTTCTAAGTTGCCAAGCTTTTCATAATCATCCTCAAATAAAGGAGGAATGAAAGCCCAAGGAGAAATTGTCCTTTGTAAGTGACAGGAGCTCTCTCTGCCTTCAAGTTAGAGGACAAAAACACTAATTAAAATAAGTGCAGGAACTACAGCCTCACTTTACAGATAGCACAGAAGTCTTTTATATGAGCTGCCCCAACATTTAAGTTTATGCCCACCCCCACCATGCACATAAAACCCCTTTTCTACTTTTCTTGGTAACATGAATCTCTTTCCAGGGGCAAAGCTGTGGGTATATTAGTAAAAGAACCAAATCAGCAGTATGAGGCTCTGGAAACGGCACTGAATTGAGCCCTGGGGCTGAAATAACCTACAAATTATTTCCATAATCATGGTTGATCTCCCTTGCTTTAACCTCACCCCCTACACACAGGTTCCTTTCAAATCCAGCCCCTCTAGAGTTATGTGGATTACAATAAGTAGAAGGCAGAAAATGCCCTCATGGATCCCAAACAGCAGTAATTTCCTCTGAAAAGGTTCATTTTGTGCTTTATCCCACATAAGTAGCATAAAAAAAAAAATTCCCATAACAAGGAGACATAGAGGTTCTCATGAATAAGGTCTTATGTTTCCACAAAAGAGCTTCATACAATGTGACCTATAGGGTATTTAGATTCTACTAGCAATTTTATGGTTGTGAAAGTCCTTTGAAAAGGAATTCACACAAGAGGGGTGTGAAAAAAAAGGGAGCCTTCCTGAAACCAATTAGATGATCATCTAACCTGTACAGTGAGGTAAGAATGGCCCGAATCAGGATATGGTTTAGAAATATTCCTAGTGACTGGCCTAATTGAAAAGATGAGAAAAAGTTGCTCACTTTTTACTACAGCCATTGATTTTTGTCTATGTTCTTCTCAGGGTTAATAGCAAGACTAATAGGATGAACATTAAACTCAATAAGAGGCTTTGGAGAAAGCAAGGATTGATTTAAATCCAAACCTGATGTGCAGTGGCTGTGTACCATGGTGTCCATTCCTGTCTTTATTAGTATTAGCATCACCAAATGGGGTACAACATGATCCATAACAATAGGTCAAAATATGGACACACGATCCAACTCACTACAGCTCTAAGAATTAGAATGACTCAAGTACTTTCAAGATGGTGGCACACAGTTAGAGCTCAGCAGAAGACAGCTGCTGATAATACATGATGTTGTTGCTGTTAAAATGATTACGCGTTGCCTCATTTACAAGATTTACAATTAATAGACAAAAAGCTATGCCAGATGTATAAAACAATAGTCTGCAAGACATATAGACAAATACTTTTATGACCTTAGAGCATGCAGATGTAAATAGGCTACACAAAGCACTACCCATTAAGGATGATTAGAGAAGTGAGAATACAACAAAGGACACCTTTAAGGGAGCAAAAGGTAACATACAGTATGAAAAAGATACTTGCAATGAATGTCATTTAAAAAGAAAGAAAATAAGTAAGGAATTGCCATGAATCATGAAGACAGAAAACTCAATGGAAAATAGGCAGGAGATAAAAAAAAAAAAAAAAACACTTCACAAAAGAGAATGATATTGAAATAGCTATTAAACACATTAAAAAGCGCTGAACATCACACTAAAAGTATAAAAAGGAAATAAGATCTGACAATACCTGGTATTGTTGAGGATTAGAAGCATGTGGAATTCTCCTAGGCTGCTGAAGGGACTGTACATTATTTAAATTACTTTGGAAATTGGTAATCATTTTGGCAATACCTGGTAGACTTGAACATGTGCCTACCCCATGACCTAGCAATGCTATTCCGAGGAACAGACCCAGAAATGTGGGCAAAAGTCACTTGAGAAAAGGTACAAGAGTGCTCACAGAACATTGCTCATGATTCCCCAAAGCTGGGAACAATCCAAATATATCCATGGAGAGGCCACCATATGTTCCAGTTGGCTTAGGACTATCCCAGCTCATAGCTGTTATCCTGGCATAATTATTAAGCATCTAATCTCTAAAGTGTCCTTGTGAAGACTGTCAGCATCAATGGGGGAGTTCCAGGGAACCATTTCTTCATAAGAACACAGGACAAATTGTCAAAATGAACAGCATTTTGGAAATCAAAGTCTTGCAATAATTTGAGGTACATGAGATGAATGGCTGAATCTCAGTAAGAAAAGCAGGTTCTATGGCATTTCAACTTGCC
The DNA here is from genome assembly GCA_020662805.1 of Glaucomys volans. Taxonomy (NCBI): domain Eukaryota; kingdom Metazoa; phylum Chordata; class Mammalia; order Rodentia; family Sciuridae; genus Glaucomys; species Glaucomys volans. The sequence continues at coordinate 62,847 of JAJEJO010002338.1, forward strand.
CTATTCCCATCTCCATCTCCACATCTGCACAATCACATGGAAACAAGCAGTCTTACAACTACTGGTGAGAACAGAATGAGTTTGGGACTTCATGCAAAGCACCCTTCTCAGAGAATTGTCATTATCCACCCTGTCTAGCACATCCTGGGAAATCCCATTCACAGGGCTTGTCATTCTTTGACTCAGACCTCACTTATGCTAACAGTCTTTACTCCAGGGGCACTTGTGAAAAACTATCAGTGGAAACTATTAATATCACAGCTGCCTGAGGCAGTGATAAAAGGTAGGTCAAAGAAGAATTTGACCAAGAAACTTGAGGGAAAGCACAGGCATAAGATTTCCATAGGGAGCTTTGAGAAACCCTGACACAGTTATGGGAATTTAGAAGATCACAAACAGGCATTGAGCTATACATGCTCAGAAAGTCCTTAAAAGGCCCTCAGTTCATTTCTGGCTGACCATAAGGTTCTGTAAAAGAACCAAACAAAACACCAAAAGAGAAATAGACTTCTTTTTTATGAACCGCATATAAATTCTGGATTTGAAATATAAAATAACCAGAAGGGCTCAACAATAGATTTGAATAGGCAAAAATAAATTAGTGAACTTGAGGTAGATCAACTGAGATTATCCAGTCAAGAAAAAAAAACAATAACAACAACAAAAGAATAAAATAGACTCTCAGAGACCCGTAGCACAGCCTCAATTGCATGAAGGTAAACCCAATAGGAATTATAAAAGGAGAGGAGAGAGAGAAAAGGGCAGGAAGACTGTTTGAAGAAATTTCTAAAAACTTTCCAAATGTAACTTACACACACACACACGTACATCTACACACACAAGCACAGTGAATTCCAGGTAAAGTAAACTCAGAGATTGATTCTAGATACATCATAATCAAGCTGTTTAAAAACAAACACAAAATCTTGAGAGCAGCAAAGGAGAAGCAACTCATATAAATGGAAACCTCCTAAGATTAACAGCTGATTTCTCATCAGAAACTATGCAAGGCAGAAGGCAGTGGGAGGACATTTTCCATGTGCTGCAATAATACTGTCAATTAAGAATACTATATCCAGCAAAACTATCTTTCAAAAACAAAGAAGAAATTAAGTCATGCCCAGATAAACAATGTCCTGCTTGCATCACAGAAGACATGTTCATTGTATTCAACTAGTAGGCTGCTGTGTATAAGTGGGTAGGGGAAGCTAATGCTGGACTGAAACTTCCATTTCTTGTCCTAATTGGTGGTTACATGTTTACTTGGTAACAGTTCATTGAGCAATGCATTTATGTTTTGTGCACTCTATTTCTGTGTGGTTTCCTTTACAGATTTTAATAGAGAAAACACAGATACTTTGTCTTAGAAAATTGACACACTTTATGCTTCTTATTTTAATTTTCCAAATAGAAATAACTTTAGAGGCCAAAGCCAGAACTTGATTAAATAAACTATTTCTTTCTTCCATACTTTTTTTCCTAGCTCTTACCTTGCATAGAATATTCTCACTGTTCCTTTCACCCAATTCATCCCTGTTCTTCTTTGCTACCTGGCCTTACCACAATATAAAGATTTGTTCCTGTGTCTGTGCTTCTAATTACAAATGAACACTTTTAAGGGTAAAATATGTTAAAGAGGTATTATCAAAAGCACTGTGTATAACACAGATGCAGTATGGAATAAAGATTTGAGTGATTGATTCATTAATGGGATAAACAAGGAAGGCCTTCATGACTGAAACCACAAATGTTCTTGCAGGGTGTATCCCAACTCAGCAAACTCAGGATTCCTTATAACAGCAAATATTAATCCCAAAGCAGGAAAAAATATTTTTAAAAATAGCAGTCAAACATACAGAATGCTAGGTAACGAGTTCTGATAAGATGAGGAAGAGAAACTATTTATGGACAGCAAGTCCTTTCTGGGATGTCATTATTATACTTTATGATTAATATTAGAAAAGAACAGATTATGATAAAAAAATTTTTGACAGCTCAAATCATGTCTAAATTAAAGATCTCATGATCCTTTCTAAAAAGCTACATAAATGATGCTGAAGTTACTTGAAGAAATTCTTCATCCCACAGCAAACACACCAAGTTTCTCAACTTCAGCTCACAAATCTCCTCAGGAACCCTCTGGATGAGAGCTCTCATTCCTGGAACCTGGAACTCATTATAGATGGAGATTCTGTCATTCACCCCCTTTTATTTCTATAATGAACAACAGATAAATCCCACCACTAAAATGAAAAAGGGGGGCAGGCAGGGTATTAAGGTAGGAAGGGAAGGTATCCCATTCAAAGATCAGAAATGTCCCGCAAAGCAAGGGTCCAACAAACCTGAAAAAGAAAGGCATCGCCCAGGGAATTACTGAGGCAGAAGACGAAGTCCTTCTTGGGGTGCTCAGGCACCGCCTGCACAATGCTGTTCTCCACCCAGACGGCGTGCTTGGGGATGCTGTTGTGGTCAATTCCAGACCTGCCATCACTCTCATAGAAAAAAAGTGTGCATCCTGAGGAAACAGAACAGGGAACCATGTAAGTATTTGATATTGGGGCAGGGAAAAGCCTAAAGTGTAAACTAACATTTGTTAACAGGAAAGGGCTGGAAATTAAAGTGTGAAGAACCCAGGGAGTAATGAGAATGGAGTCATGCTTATACTCAGGATTATGATGGGCCTAGATAAAGGCGAAGATCTTAAACCGCAGCTTCTAAACTAGCAAAGAACTCCGTACATGGCTTCAGGTTCTGCAAAATCCTTACTTCCTGTGTTAGAATGTTAAGCTATAAGCATCCTCACAGGTATTTGGGGGTCCTGTGGCTCCTTCACCCAGCAGTGACTGCAAGTGTGTTCCCAGGTTCTATAGACCAGGACTGGATCCAGTACTGGGTGAAGACTCAGCATCAGTACTGCTGTACTGAAGTCCAATCCCAATGTCTCACGGGACATGAAACCAGAAAAGGAATTTAGTGTTTGGACCACACCCTTGGAGAAAAAAGCATATAATGCTGGCTTTAGGTGCTGTCAGGGTAAGAAAAGAAATGTTCCATTTTGGTCTCAGATCTTATCTATCTATATGTGGGGTTTTGTGTGTGTTTGTTTTTTCCTAGAAATAAACCATGCTCATGTCCTGTTCTGAAAGGGGAAATGTATAGCACACACATGAAGGTCTAAGGGAAGCCAGAGTCCTGGTCCATACTGAACTGAACTATGAAACTAAGACAATAGCAATAGAGATCTTTCATAGGTTTGGGGGAAAGTGGCTTTAAGAGTGTTTTCCATCATCACCTTAACGGGAAGCTCACTTTAACAGCAATTACTAGCTGAACACTTACTCTCAACTAATCGAAACCAATTCCAGGGGAAAGCTGGGTATACTTTTATAACTCTTCCTTGACTTGCACATAAGCTACAGTCAATTTTCACCATCCTCTGCACCACCAGCAAGTACACACTTTATGTGAATTGCAAAGCCCATCAATGTACAATCTATTCAGTTACAACCTGAGTCATAAAGGAAATTTGTTCATATTCAATATGTAGAATAATGGAGATCAAAAGAAAAGTCCCATTGCTTTCAAAGCAATGTTTCCTAGCCCATAGTATTTCACATTGTCATGCAGTGCTGAGAGCAACAGCCCTCAACACAGCTCCATGTGGATACTGGTCTGCACTGCCCACTCCTTCACACCCACCCCTGCCCTAGGCCCAGTTTAGCCCCGGGCTCTGCTTAAAAGTCCTTGCAACTCAGAGTTCCTGAGTTTTATATCTTCACAACTGTGGTCCTCATCTCTGTAATTCAGGAGTCTCAATTAGACCATCTTCCAATTTAAGTTACACTTGCTTCTTTTTATAAGGGTAAAGTTCTCTGCTCCTTTTTTTAAAAAAGATAATGTCTTATGGTGCTTATTTTTATAAATTTTTAATAAAGCTTAATAGAACAATTTTTTTAATTGTGGGTTTAAAAATTGCTTACATATAACTTAAACACATACTGTTCAGTGTTCTACTTCGACACTGTTCTTCCCTCAATCCCTGTGATTTTGGAGATCTAAGGGGTTTTCAAGGAACACTTACATCAAAAAGCTAAATCATCTGCACCTCCTATTCCCATGCCTTAGGCTAGCATTAGAGATAAGAAGCATAAGAAGCAGGCCTCGTGTGGCACACCTGTAATCCCAGTGGCTTAGGAAGCTGAGGCAGAAGGATCGCGAGTTCAAAGCCAGCCTCAGCAAAAGCAAGGTGCTAAGCAACCCAGTGAGACCCTGTCTCTAAATAAAATACCAAAAAGGGCTGGGGATGTGGCTCAGTGGTCAAGTGCCCCTGAGTTCAATCTCCAGTACTGAAAAAAAAAAAAAAAAAAAGATGGAGGAGGAGAAGGAGGAGAGCAAAAATGGAATGTGACACTATTGTCCCCTAAATCAAAGGTTCTCATGTGGGGCAAACTGACAATGTCTGCAGACATTTTTGATTGTCACAACTTGGTGAGGAGGTGCTGGGGGCATCTATATATTTGAGATCTTAAATGGACCCCAAAGGCCCATGTATTGGACACAGCCTCCAGGGATAGGGACTATTGGAAGGTGTTAGAACATTTAGCAGCTGGGGCTTAGTGGGAGGTCTTTAAGATTTAGTGGGCATGGATTTGAAGGGGATAATTGGAGTAATTTGGATATTTTCCAAGTCCTTTCTCTTCCTCTCCTTTTTCCTCCCCAACCAGAAGGTAAGTGGTTAAAACTCTGCCACTCACTCTCAACATGCCATGCCTCCCACCACAGACCCAAAAGCAACAGGAACAACCAAAAAATGGACTGAAATCTCCAAAACTTTGAAGGAAAATAATCCTTTTCTGTTTATAAGATGATGAACTCAAGTATTTTGTTATAGTGATGGAAAGCTGATGAACACAATAGGGAGGGCACTAAGCATGTTATAATGCCCAGGAAAGCCCCCAGAATAAAAAATTATCTGAAAAATGTCAACAGTGCTACTAAATAATCTTTATAACTTGTAATAATCTTTATGACTCATCCAACCCTACTGTAGATTCGTAACACAGAAGGAGCAAAGCACTTTACCGCAGGTGGAGAACAGGAAAATAAATCCATCCATAATGAATTAGGGGCACCCACAATCCTACCATGTGACCACAATGGGCCTTCCAGAGAGCTGTCTTTATATTTATTAACTTTGATTTGAAATCATCTACAACAGGAGGTATTTGAAATTAGCTTTTACCCAGTGATTAACTTGTTCCAATTTCAAGACTAACACAAAGCAGCAAATCCAAGAACCATATACTCCCTGATCCAATCTGTTTACCTTTATCTTCACTTGAACAAGAGCTCTAAGCTCTTCAGCTACTCATAAAGTTATTTCCAAGATTCATTCTAGATATCTTTTCTTTTAATTATTTACTTTGTGTAATGCAAAAGAACCCTACGGGAAAAGTCTCTATCCCACAGTTTTCCAAATGTTCAGCCTTTTCTTTCTCAATATTCGAGGATTACTAAGAAAAGTCAGCAATGAGCCTTGTGTTTGAGTGGCAGGTACAAAGCCCTGAGTGTGTCTACAGATAATGGGAACCTGTCAGGATTAAGAAGTGAAGGGCTCCCTGGTTGCATGTTCTGAGTCTGAATCCTGACAGGTTGTGTCACTCCGATCTGGGTCACCCAGAGAGCAAAGGCTCCTCCTCTAATGGGCTCATGGACTGTGCTCCCAAACGCCCGCACCCTGGCTTCCTATGTCATTTATCCTCTAAGGAAATGGCAGGGAAAAGACCGTCTCCTACACACACAATGTCCCAAGTAAAAACAGTCACCTAATTATTTCTATTCTATGCCACCACCATATCTGTCCTCAAATTTAGAGCAAGAATCACCCAGAAAGCTTGTTTAAACCAAAATTCGGGCCCATTACACATAGAATTCTGTCCCTCAAAATTTCTATGCTGAAGTCCTGACCCTGATACTCCTTCAGAATGTAATCATATTTGGAGACATGAACTTTAAAGGGACAATTAAGGTCAAGTGAGGTCATCTAATATGACTGGTGTCTTTCTAAGAAGACTGAATTTGGACATAGGTATGGAGGGACAGCCAAATGAAGGTTCTAGAAGAAAAAGGCCATCTCCAAGCCAAGGAGAGATGCCTCAGGAGAATCCACCTTGCCAGCACCTTGGTCTCAGACTTCCAGCCTCGAGGACTGGGAGACAATATATTTCTGTTATTTACAACACCCGGTTTGTGGCACTTTGTTAGGGCAGTCCTGTCTGCCAATCTTGTGATTCAGTTGGTAGGAGGTACAACACGGGAGGTTCCAGAGGTGGCTGTGATGCTGGTGTTCTTTGAATCAGGCTTTTACGAGCTCGGCACCCACTCACCGAGTGAATGGAAGAAAGGATGGCTACAGGAACAGAAGTGCAGGACCCAGAGACGTAAGCAACCGGGGGAGAGACAGGAGGTGAAGGCATGAGGACTGTCCCCACGTCTCAGCCCACCCTGCCAGAGCAGAGCAGCTGGCGTGATCCAGGTCCCACAGACACAACCCTGTGGTGTCTCCAATTAAACCAAGGCAGGTCACACATGAGGAAGGACAGGGGCAGCTATGCTACAGGATGAACACCCACATTTTGTAAGCAGGACCACTCCATTCATCATCAAGCAATACAGCTCTAAGGACAGAGGAGCAACAAGACGAAGGACCTGGGCCTCTGGCAGGCAACGTGGAAGGGCTTCACACAGCCTTAGGTAGTAGTTCCATCTGGCTCCGTCACTGTCCTTCTGAGTCCCTATGTCATGCAGCAAAACCTATATTCTAAACAACATGCTCCTTTCCTGTTTCCCCAGAAACTGAAGCAAGAGCTGGCACCCCTAGTAACAGGCCCACCCACACCCTGCCTGGTGGCCAGGACATCAGAGCACAGGCAGGCGCTCACTCACTGAGCAGAGCTCGGGCTCGTACCATGCCTCTGGGTGGGAAGTTCCCACAGCAACCTCAGTTAGTGAAACCCAGTGTCTGGGGTCTGGTTTCCGCACCACAACTGCTCAGCCCACGCTTCTTTCTTCTGTGCCTGTCCACCCATCTCGCTAACCTCTGGCTCCCTCCTGCCATAAACTAACCCTGTTTCCAATCCATGTGTGACAAAAACTAAATGTGCTGAAGACATGTTTTTTTCGTTTTTTGAAACACAAAGCTCATAAATGAATTAAAATATCCCCACCACAGAGACATGTGCAGATTCATGCAGAAATACTCACACGGGTGCATGCAAAATGACAAAGAGCAACAGTAAAATATCAGGGTTACATGAGAAGAAAGGACAGTGACAGGTACTTGCATGCATGCATGCATGTATCCCTGTGCATATGCAAATATACACAGGTGGCTGTGAAATCATCTTTTTCACAAACGTGATGGTTTAGACATTTCATGAACACTCGGTTGAGCCCTATGAAATCAGTGACTTTCTATCAATTCTTTTATTTATAAAAAATGGAAATTTCATAGGATTCAAACTAATGATTATTCCCTTTAATACAGTCACTTTGGGAGGCACAAACTTGAATAATTCCAAAAGCATTGCAGAGAGGGGTTCTCATCCTTCAACACTATCATCAGAACCAAGGGTACTGGGCATGACATGCTCTTCTTGCTTAACCATGAAAATCAGTTAAAAAAAAAAAAAAAAATACCGGAAGCCTCATTTGCAGGAGCTGGGGGACAGCCCAGCCAGGGAGGTACTAATTAAGAGGCTGGACATTTCAGTTAAGGTAGAGGAGTAAGTTCCACGTTCTGCCTAAAATGTTGTACATAGAGTCACCAATACTTACCATACATTTAGAAATGAGAGCAGATTTAACGTTGTGGTCTTGCCACAATAAAATAAAATTTTTAAAACTTTACATGAACTACTTCTACATGCTCACACAGAGACCCCCTCCCCATGACTACCCCTGCTCAGCGGTGCTCATCAGTGGTGCTCATCAGTGGTGCGCACTGCACGCAGCCAGTCGCTCCCCCTTACCTTTCAGGGACACCCAATAGTGCTTCCACTTCCTCCGGGTGGCCGACTCCACTTTCTTGTTCTTCTTGTGCACCAGAAAGTTCTTGACAGCCAGCGCACCAGCCTTGCGCACGGTGCCCTGCGCGGCCGTCAGCAGGATGTCCGACTGGCCCGGGGAGCTCAGGGTGCCGCTGCTCTGCTCGTCGCTGTGCGCGGAGCCGGCCTCCTCCAGGCTCTCACTCTTGGTGGTACTCATCTCCAGCTCCCGCCGGAAGTTCTCGTACACCCCCTGGCGAGCCGCGTCCCCGGTGGAGCTGCTGCCGCTGTCACTACCCACAAAGGCCCGGCCGGTGGGGGGCGAGTCACTGGAGTTGGTGGCATTGGATCGCCTGGACAGGAGGTCCGTGTCGGTGGTGGCCCCTTCAATCCCACTGTCTGCAAATTCGCTGCCATCGCCTGCATTAACATCCTTGGGAGCAGAAAGGGGAAGAGACACACGCATCACTGGAGACGGAACCAGCAGCTGCTGAAGGTCCAGCCAGGGGCTCTGTGGCTGCAGGAGACCCACAGAGCAGGGCTGCTCCCCACTCCGCCTGGACCAATTCCTTCTCACCCCAGACACCTCCCAGCTGCTCAGGAAACCTTGAGCCACCCTGCAAGAAGGCAAACCATTCAGAATGTTCAAGAAATGGAAAAGAAACGGAACATTTCAGAGAGCTTATCATTTATCTGACTTAGATAAGTAGCTAATTGGCAAATCTGCTATTGAGATTCTCCCATCACCACGCTGAGAGAACTCAGTGCCCTCACCCGCACTGCTGGCCTTGAACTCTGGGAAATCCCGCAGGCAGATTAGCTCCTTGTTCCAGAGGTAGGGGGTTACAATGCATAACTAGGTGCTCACAGCTGATACAAATTTTCTTTTCTTTTTAAAATAAAAGGCCTGCTTAGGAGTCTATTTTATAATGGGGTGACTAAACAGATAGTGTACTGCCTCACCCACTCACCCAGCAGGACCTCATGTCCCAGGAGCAGGCAAGAGTCCTCATGCCCTAATCAGCTCCCTTCTTGAAAATAGCAGTCTCACTGTGCATTGTACTAAGTCAGACTGTGGGCCCTGGGCTCCAGCTCCTGCTCTCCAATTACCTGGCCCTTTTCAAAGTGGGGATGCTAGGAGCCCAAAGCAGGTGACTCACTGCCCCTGGGCCAAGTAACCGTTCAGGGCAACTGCCAGGATGCTGGGTATCAATTCCCACTTTTAAAATATATGGAACTTCCAGAAGTGTCCCTGTTCTCCACTTGCACATTTCCGGGACAGACAGCTCTGTTTCTAAATTGGAATTTTAATTGCTGTAAAGTGTATAAGCATTTTCATAAACAATAATTAAATAATGGTAGCAATCAACAGAAGATAATAACAGCAGTATTGGACAGGATGGTTCAACAGTCTTATGGATGAGGAAGGACACTGACTTTCCTCAAAGGAAGGGAACAGGAATAAGAGTCTGTCACAGAGGAGATGGCAAAGTAATACACAGTTTGGAGATTCTCCATTTTTGGAGCTTTTACTCTCATAAATAACTAATTATGGTTTGAACTTGTTAAAATGAACAGGATATTCTGGATTGTCAGAAAAAGGAATGCTTTGGGTGCAAATCTTTGCTGAAAGGCAATGGAACCCAATGAGTCACACCATATTGTCCTGTGTAAGGCCCAGTAGGTGACATCCCCATATCTCCACAAGTCTCAGTCACTCCAAATTAGAATAGTTCAAAGGTTCACGGTTATCATGAAAAATTCTAAGTGAGCAGCTAAAAAGTACAGAGGCAAACCTGGAGAAAGGTGGGAAAAGGTGTGGAATGGTAGCAGAGTATATCTGGACAAGCTTCTAAGGATCGGTTCCATTTCAAGTGGAGTTCAGACCTCTGGGAGTTACAGGGACTTAAGGGGACTCTTAATCCTGTGCGACGATTTGGACATGGTTTGTTCTGCAAGGGTTTACATGTTGGAAGCTTTGTCCCCATTGTGAGGGGTCCAGTGAGAAACAATTAGGTCATTGGGGGCATCACCCTTGGAAAGGATTAATGCTGGGTCTCTTGAGTTATTCTTGCAAGAACGAGTTGTTTTAAAAAAGTATTCCTGACCCCTGAATCTCTGTGGCTTCCTGTCTTGCCACGTGATCTCCTTCTAATATGAGCTTCTACCATGAAGTGCCAGAAGGCCCCCCCTAAAGCCAGCAGATGCCAGGGTCATGTTCGTAGACCTCCCAAATTATGAACTACACAAACCTGTTTTCTTTACAGATTAATCAGCCTCAGATATTTTGTTAGAGTCATGACAATTGGGCTAATACATCCTGTAATTGCTGGTTCCATCTCTTTGCTATCTGTTCTTGTGCCTATTAACAGCCATGGAGGGTCACCAAATCCAGTTGGTAAAAATCCTCTACACAAACAGGAAAACACTGTTATCAACTCACATTTCTCCATGGCAGGAGATATTTACCATATGCTTCCCTGCTGATATAAGACAATAAGGAAATTTGACAATCATTGATTATAGACAGCCGTGAGTCACAGAAGATGAGACATCTGTGAATTTCCGGAACTTCTGGGTTCGTTTTCACGTCTCAATCCTTCTCTGATGGAGATAGGTATGTGTGAAGGAATCAGCTATAATTGCTCTCCTCTGAAATGCAGAGATGCAGGCCTCCTCTATGAGACAGGGAAAATATAGGCTAGTCCATCAGTGAGACTTCAGTACAAAGAATTAACCCTAGGCATCTTGTAATTTCCAGAGTTCCAGAACAGGAAGGAACACTGCAAAGCCATCTCCTTGATTAACAAATAAGAATACTGGAAATCATAAATATGGCTGGTGGCAGACTAGAGGTAGGCACCTGGGCTTCTGAGTATCTTTTCCACTGTTATATGGTGGCCCCAAGGCAGAGCCACGGGCAGCACCTGATCAGATTTTGCCTAAACATTCAGCTCCATGCCCTCCTCTTGGTTACCAGCAATGCCTTCTAGGGTCTCTCAGGACAAACTGAGTAATGGTCCATCCACTTGCCTTGATGTGCCCAGCAAAGAGCCAAATGCTGGAAGTGGAGGGAACCAGAAGGCAGAGATGCAGAGGATGAGGGAAACAGAGGCAGAGAACCAGGAGGCCCGCTCTCAAGAGCACTCGTCTGGTAGTTTACTAGAGCCCTTCCAACCATTCATCTCTCACAGAACATCCTCAAGTCTCTCCCTATGTAAATGAAGAGTTAAGGCCCCCGTGGACACTCACCTCTGTCTCACATCCGAACATCTGCTCATGCCACTGCCGCCGTAACCATGCAGTGGCCCAGGCTGTGTGTGTTCAGCTCTGAGATGGCCACCACACTAGGCAAGGAAGGGATCCCTCCAGGGAGGAGGTCTGCCAGTCGCAGCTGAGCGAGCATACTTTTGGAGCACATGACACAGCGTGATGGCTAGGCAATGTTCTGGGATCTGTGACCCAAGACAACTCCACCTCGTCTCCATAAGTGGTTAATCAAGCTTGGCAATACACATCCTCCAGCTGACATGTGACCCAACCCATTGGAAGCAGATGCCTGCTGCCCTGCCCAAACCCTTATTTAGTCATGACGCTTGGATGTCCCAAATATCCAGAGGCCCATCCTCTAGCATGGACAATGGGAGGACCCCCCAGGGACACTGCTCAACGCTGTTCTTTCTTTCCTCCACTGACATAAATTTCCTGCGGTCAACTTCTGAAAGGGCTCCTCCTCCTACCTACATTGATCCCCAGGACATTTCGCAATGGAGAACCCTGATTCTCCCCATACCCAGGGCACCTGTCAACCTCCTGCCTCTTCCCAGCAACAAGCCACAGAGAAAACTGATGCCCTGGATGAGGTCACACGGGAAGCTCTGCAGTCTTTGTAGCAAAGGCATGGTATATTCCTTCTTACCTAACAAAATGACTCAGCATCTGATTTGTCCTAGACTATTTAACCAAATGCTAAATTTTAGCCTAAAAAGTCATAGGTGGACATGGGGAGTGACTCAGTGGTAGAGCACTTGCCTCACATATGCTGAGGCCCTGGGTTTGATCCCCAGAACTGGGGGGGAAAAAAATCAGAAGAAATAAAAAAAAAATGGTAAGACCCGATCCAAACGGAGAAATAATGCCCAATATGGTGCACAATCCAACAGAGATTTCCAGAAAACAGCTCAAAAAAACTCTCCATGTTAGAAATGTTCCATTGATGAGACTCAATTATGAACATTCATGGGCTGGGAAGGTTCTTAAGTTCTGCTCTTCCGGGACACATCCTCTCAAACTAGATTTTTGGAGCATTCACCAGTTTCCATTCTACTGGCAGTTCCCCAAAATGAATGTATGTACTTCCCTGCTGGATGCACAAGTGGCCAGCTGTAGCCCCAAACATGCAACAGCTGCTGGGCAAGAATCTTCTTAGCAATTTAAGCTGGGCAACAAATGCTAAAATGAGTTCCTATGCTAAACTGGGAAGGCAAGAAGCAAAATTAAAGCCTGTTTCCACTGCCTTGGAAACTAGAGGGTCACCCAGCATGAATATGGACTGATGATACATTGTAGCGAAGCTCAAGTGTTTCCACAGGAGACTTGCAAACACAAGTACTCCAGGGGAAAGATTTTCTGTGTTGATGTGCAGACACAATTGTGCAAAGGTAATTAGCTATAAAGTGCAGGGGCTCTGGGACAATTGAGGGACAGCAGAATCAATTGGTCACTTACAGTTACAAGTCGAATGCAATTAGAAACTGCTTTTTGATCACCTTAATTTCCCTGAGGGATCCAGCTTAGCTTGAACATAACCGTGTAGAGAAGCTAAATATAAGGTACAAGAATTGACTGAATTTCAGTGGGGCAAGGGAATTTTGAACTGTAAAAGCTTAAATTAGAGCTATTTCTGCTTTATTAAATTCTAAAATGTTCCTCCTCTTGGTTTTCTCCTTCTTATCACCAAAATGTAAGAATCTTCTTCCCACATGTGTGTGCGCATGCACACACACACGCACACCATCTTGGTTTACTCACATACCTATAGTGATCTCAGTACAACAAATATCAATTCTAGGTAAATGATTCTGCACTATCCTGCGTCTCAGTTTCCTCATCTGTATAATGAGCACGGGAAATGGTTAAGCTTTTAAGACACTTTGTAAGATGCTGTGAGATTGAGTTAACCCAGGAAAAGTGTCCAGACTGGTGTTCAGCACATAGGAGCAATACAAAAATGCCAATTACAGTTACCATCATCTCTACCATCAGCCTTATTTAACACCTCAGTCGCTCTGGGGAAGGTATTGCCTGACCTCAGATCCTAGCTTCCCATACTAACATGGAAGAAGGGCTGAGGAATCTGGGAAAACAAGGTCTCGTGGGAAAAACAGAAGGATTATAAGCATGAGCCTAATACTAATGAAGTTTTTTTAATTATCTTTAAATCCATAAAGCAGTCTAATAAAAGAAAATGGTAACACCATCTACACTGTGAATCAGTTACTATCAGGCATTATTATTAATGATTGTCTTTCCTGATTTGCTAGAACTAGGAAGCCAGCTCTATTTTCCCTTTTCTTTCTTTCCCAAGGCAAAATCTCCATACCCTTTTCTGTTTCCAACACCCATTCCTCCTTGTCTAATGATTCCCAATGGGAGTGACTCACAGTTTCTCTCAATCCAACCAGTGTTACTGAAATTCTTGCTGTTACTAAAAAGGGACTCCAAAGTTAAGTTGGCAAAGGCTTGAAATGCTGCTTCAGGTAACTTTAACTGGAGAGAGTTCTATGTCCAAGACAAATGAATCATCTTCTTTCCCTTCATCTGTTTTTCCATGGATGTGCTTCCACTTTGTAGTCACTGTTCCTCCGCTTCCTAACCCAACGTAGGTCACACATCCTGTCCCTTTGCTTCCCCTCCTGGTGCCACATCCTTGGTTCAGTTCTCACTACTTTCGTCCACTAATCCATCCCACACACCATGGCCAGAGAAGACTTCCAAGAATGACATGAAGAACTCCACAGCTTGACAGCTCAAGACCCTCCCCAGATGCCCAGAATGAGCACTGGGAGCTCTGGATGCATCTCAGCACCAATGAAATTGAAGAACTCATTCTATGGCACTCCTTGTTGCTCCCAGGAGTAATCATGCTCCTCCTTCTCGACAGTTTCTCTTTCCCTCCTCCAATGGCCATGTCAACTTCTCCTTAACATGTCCTCTCCCTGAACCCAGCTGTACTCCAGTCACACAAGGCTCCTTGCTTTTCCTCAAGTGTGCTAGGCATCCTCCTACCATGGAACTCTACCGCCATCTTCCTCCTTTCCTTCAAGTCCCAGCCAAGTCTGCCCTCCCCCAAAGGGCCCACCCTGACCACCCTACCTGACCAGCCTCCCACCTACCCACCACCCTGCCATCTCTCCTGGCTCTTTCTTCCATAGTACATCTTACTTGTGGTGCTATCTGTTCTCTGCCACACACCCCCATTTCAGCACAACTAGCTCCATGAGCTCAGGGATCTTTTCTCGTTGACACATCCCAAGTGCCAAGAATAGCACCTGGCATGGGGTAGGCACTTTAAAAATAATTGTTGAATGAACTAACTGCTGCTCACTTTCCACCACAATCTCAAAACAACGCAAACAGTTTCTCATGGAAAACATTTTAGTTTGACTTCAAGGTTTAGTCATCGCCAAGCTCAGCTCTCGCGCAACCAAAGTTGAGATGACAAATTAGTCCTAACTGTAAAGCCTAAATTTGCAACACTCAAGCAGTCCAGTTTGATTATGTCTTGTATGGATGCAACCAGAATTCATTTAAATATTTTTCTTTCTTTCTTTCTGTTTTGAAAGGAAGAGAAATAAATTAGCAAGCTATCTTATGGCCTAGGCCAGATACTCTGTCAATGGGTGACCCAAGTGACAATGAGAAAGGTCTGTCAGGTGTTTCCTAAGTTTTCCACTGGGCTCCACGGACAGCCTCTCAACCCTTCATAGTAGACTGGCTTCATGGTCCTATCCAGCAGGGTCTCAGATTCCTGCTCAGAGGGCTCTGAACTTCAGACACCAGATATGCTACAAAACAAACACTTACACATTGTGACACAATGTGAATTGAGTGGCACAGACTTTCCTTGACTTCTACACTAAATTTAAAAACATGATTTTCAAAAATCTGCACTTTCTCAACCTTAGAGCATAAATGAGCAGCTCGTAGGTGGGAGCCAGGGTCCTTAAGATACTTGCAGAGAATCCCTAAGACCCTTCCTCTTCCAACTACCTGTGTAAAGGACAAACTTTGCTCACATAGTCCAGCCAAAGGGCATATTGCAAGCCAGTGGATGCACAAGCAGACACGAAGCACTAACAGCTCCTGGAAAACAGAAGCCATAGAGATTGCAAAAATAGACAATGCCTCTCATTCCACGTCATTTTCTTGTAAATTTTAGAAAGTAAAAAATCTTGAAAGATATTTATGTGAAATCTAATGTTATACTGTTCATTTAAAATGAACCAATAAGCATTTTTTACATTTCTATTTCAATTACTATGGTGATAAATATCTATAGATATAACTTGCATAAACAGAAGCCCCTTGGAGCCCAAAATACTTTTTAAAAACAAAAAAAAAGGGTCTGAAAACTGCTGACATAAGTCATCTCTCAACTACCTACCTACCCACCCACCCATCCACCCGCCCACACCCCCGAAAAAGATCTTGGCAAAGGAGATGGCTATTCTTGTTGAAAATGGATGGGCTTGTTTTCAAAATAAGAATCTCATTGCTTAATTTCCATGCCAGAAAAAGAAAGATAAAGAGGGAAGCACAAAATAGCAAAGAAAAAAAAAAATAGCACTGAACAGAACAGAAGACAGAGGAAGAAAAGGAAGAGCGGGGTTATTTAAAAATAGATTGCACATGGAAATATTCTGTTTCATGGAAAACTAACGTGAAGCTCTTAACCAGAAGGCTCTAGGTGGACTTTAGGGGACCTATGGGCCCCCTGAGTTGTTATGCAGAAGGGTGGTCCATGTGTTTTTCTCAGGAAAAGGTCCAAATCCTTTAGCCAGTTCTCAAAGCAATCTATGACAAAAGAGCTAAGAATCACTTGGCTCTTGATGCCAATTTTCAGCTTGGGAAACAAACTTATTTCTGAGCCATTTAAGATAAGTTGTCAAACAAAACAAAGTTTTTTAAAATAAACACTATTTTTCTAGGAACTCCAGATCCTCTTCTGCTAATGCTTTGTCCTGTTCAACTGGATTACTGGCAGATCAAAGAAAGCCTATCAGGTGAGTCTTCTTCTAGAGCTGTCCTGGTCATCTTTCCCCATAATTGCTGATTTGGGTGACAGGAGGGGGCAGTAACAACTTCCTTTTTAACCAACAACTCCATTTTTGCTTCTATATCAGAATTGAAGAAGTTGATCTTAAAATCTAAGGATAGGGGAGGTGTCACTGTGTGGGATATGCTTCAGGAGAAAGGGCAGCCATCACAGAGCCAGAAGACCTGGGTTTTAGTCCAGTTGTGAAACCTTTTCACCTGGTCTCATTAGATCCCTTCCTCCTCTGAAATGCAGTAGGGCCAAGCAGAGAGGTGACCTCTGAGGTCCCTCCAAGGAGTTGGTGACAGGAAGTCAGGCTGAAGGCTGAAGTGAATCCCTAAGCTCTGGTTGAGAGTTTTGACTTGCCCCATTCCCACTCCATACAATGGTGGGCAGAATTTCTAGGAATGCTGAAGTGTTGGAAACTGTGGTCAGTCAAACCCACAAACCTAATCCCAAGCATCACCCCCTGGCTCACAGCCCCCTGAACTCTGCAGAGGCTGTGGCTCCCTAAGACAGGCTCCATGCAGCTCAGCCACATTCTTCCATCTCCCAAGCGGATGAATGAAGCTCTCCTCAAAAATATGCATGACGGCTCCAAGCCAAAGCTTCCCTTGGAAACTCGGAGCCTGGCTGCAAGAGGAGTGCACCATCAGATGGCATCGTTCAATTCCAACTCACTCTTTCAAAGTCTCAGAGCTATAGCACAGCTGGGCTTGGAAACATTAAGTCGACGCCACCATCCCAACTAATAACCACTGTTTACTGAGCATCCATATATAGTGCAATAAACTGGCCTGCAAGTTTTCCACTCCTTCCCTCCTGGAATCCTTCCATCAGCCTCCTCTAAGGGGCACTGAGATCCAGGGAGGTTAAATACCCAGGCAGAAACAGGCTCAGACTCCTAAGCTCCAATACGCAGATACCTTCGTAGTTGCACAACATCAGGCTGCCCTCCTCTCTCTGTAACCAAAGAAATACAAAGAGAGCCAAGTTCAGGCGAAAAGACCAATTAGCCATCAATTAAAGCCAAGAGGCAACCTGTTATATGCTTTCACAGAAATCAATACAAGTAAATTCTGCTTCAAACAGTATGAGATTTTATACAGACTCACAACAGAAACTTACATGCATAGTGTGTGCACACACACACCACACACACATTCAAATACATCGGTTAAACAGAAGACCTGTGAACCAGACACTGTGGCACATAACACACATCACATTTAAAACCTAAATGTGAACTCCAGGGTGTTCACAACCCACTAACACATCCAACTACTGAACAAATACAAAAACAGTTAGAAGGGCCAAAAACTCTTTTTTTGATCATTTTCGAATCAAATAAAATTGTTCACATTATTTTGGATAAAATGCATTTTCTCCAGGCTGAGAGGTCATGCTCTTGGGCCAAATGTTTGCCAGGAATTTTCTCAGAGGGGAGTAAGATTGCTGTCGGGACTTAAAGAGATTCAACTACACCAGCAAAGCAGACAAGGAGACTTTAGGATCTATGATTCAGGCTCACTGGAGAGGACCCTTGGGTCAAAAACTTAAAAAAAAAAAAAAAAAGAATTCATTTCAAGGGAGCTTCCACACCCACTGTCTCTTAAAATACACTGTTTGGAACACAGTGGGCTCAAACTTAGACTAGGAAAAGTGGGTGGATGGATAGTGTTGTGCATAATTCTGTGGTTTGTTTCAAGTCATTAAAGATCCTCACTCAACATATAAAGTCAATATGAAAATAATACTTCCGTTCATTTTACAGGCTCGCAGAAGGCTTCCAAGCATGCTATCCCACTGGGCTCTTCTAATGGCCCTGTTGGAGGCTGGTGTCACTAACTGGGCAGAGAAGGATCCATAAGATGAAATGACTTGCCCAAGGTCACCCAGTGGGTAAGCAGTGGAGCCAGGATGTAAATGTCCTTCTTAGGATTCCTGGTCCATTGCACTTTGCATTACATTAAGCAGTGACTTTGTGAGACACCACACTTAGATGATCTCACTCCCATATATTAACAATCTCAGAAGGCGGCAAGCCAAGGAATGGAGAAGTCATACGGCAATTACACATGAAACCGTTCAGTGGGACTGGATCTGGAGGGGGAAGCTGCCTTGCTTTGTCCCTCTTCCATGGGCACCCATAACTAAAAGGCTCACATCCCCATTAGCCGGCTGGGTATGGGGGCAAGCAGAGGTCTGGCTGTCCCCAGAATTAGGACATGGAGATAGGAACAGCCAGGTTCCCCTATTGAATCTTACACAGAACAGGCGCTAACTTAGCATTGCTCCAGGTAAAAGTGAAAGGAGAAGGTGAGGTCCTAATTTTAACAGTCTATGTCACTCTGCCCTTCCCTAGTTCCATGGCCAGTGATGCCAATCTGACAAAGCCTTCAAGACATTCCTCTAGTACCTATCAGGTGTCCTTGTAATAGGTCAACCCCCTGTCTCCATGACATCTGGAATTGATAGCAAAGGAGTAACCTTATAGGCTGGGCAAAGGGAACGAACACATGGGCTATCCTGTCATTTCTGCCATGAGAGTCTCAATTTAGGAAAGAGCTGGGTTAAAATTCAGGCAGTGCCTCCAGATGTAAGCTTCATGCTCTGTTTTATTGGACCACAGGTTCACCCTTCTTAACAACTTCATTTCTTGGACCGAAGATTTGGATACAAATACCGAACTACCCTGGGTCTTCAGGCCACGCAGTACCACTAACAATGATGGAAAGTACAAAGCTAGAAAGTTCTCCCCACCTGCTTTCCTGAGTACCAGGCACTACCCTTCACATATGATCTCATTTCCTTTTCCCTGAAAGTCATTGTTACCCTTCTTCCCATCATGCTGGGGATCAAACCCAGGACCTCGTGCATGCTAGGCAAGTGCTTTACCACTGGGCTCGACCTCCAAAACCTGGCATCCCCACTTTGATAAATGAAGAAATTAAGGCTTCAAGACAGTAAATATCTTGCCCAAAGTCACCCAGGTAAAAAGAGGTAAAGCTAGGAAATGTGGCTTGGACACCATCAACAAGACCCAGCCACATGAAGACATGGTCTAAGGTCGTTTCATTTCCAAGCTCCAACAGACCCTTCACCATTTGCCCATTCTATTTAGACCCCCAGGCCAACAGACTTGAACCTCTGAAAGACCACTTGACTTGCACTGGGACAAGGCCAGACGGTTCAGCACCACCCCTACTGCACGTGACTGCAGTGGTCTCTGCTGCTCACTCAATGACCAACATGCCTTTCAAAGCAAATGGGCCCAATCTGGATTTTTAACCGAAGCACAATCAACCTGTCACTTCCCCCAACCACAGCATAATCCAAAACTTCCTGAACTCTGCCACAAGGAACAGTAGTACCAGAAAATAACCAAAGCATGCACAATTGCATATCATCCTAATATTAATTACCACCAACTAAGCTAGCAGGCTCTCCTTTCGTTAGTAACACTTTTTAAATCTTTTAAAAATGTGTTCACACCCACTGTCTTAGGCACTAGACAACAAAGCAGGGCAGTTAAGCATCCTTATCCCATTTTTCAGAGGAACAACTAGAAGTCAGGGTTTGCCCAAGGTCAAACAAGTTGGCTGCAAAGGAGTATCTGGAACCCACCCATGTTATTCCTTCCGCTACACCTCCCTCCAGAGATGGGGCTGGCCAGCATTGCAAGGAACAGGAAATTGAAATGGCTCCTGGTAAGACAGCAAGCCTGCCAACCCCAGAGAGAAGCTGTCAAGTGACCAGAGCCCGCCCTGAATGAAAGCTCCCTCTTCAAATGAGCTGCCCACAAACTGATTCCCACCTGCTGCAGTGAAGACCTAGCTCCAGGTGCCTACCAACCACCATGCCTATCTGTCCACAGAAAGGACCAAGTTAAAAGGCAGCCCGGACCAGTGAGATGCCACTGAAAAAGTAAGTTGAGAGGCAGTTTCCCAGTTTGAACTTGTCAGTTTTATTCTCATTCCTATCACATCACTCCCCCAACACACACACACACACACACACACACACACACACACACACATATAAACGCATACATACACACACTTTCCTTAATCCCCACCCCTTATCCACGGAGCTACAAGAAGGGTGAAGCAGAAGCTGCACTAAGGCAGCAGACTCCAAGCGAACGGGAAAACCCAATTTAAAGATGGGAATTTCTAGGAGCGAAATCATGCACTTTCAAGAGTCATGCACCACTTCCAAAATATTGAAACAGATTTGAATCGCTTTACCTGAGTTGTTTTTGCTCTTCTGCCTTGCATGCTGTTGCTATGGTTAATTTGTGGGTTGGTGGCACCTTCAGAAAGACAGTGAGATTTCCTACAGGGAAGTGTGTTATAATTACTGTAGGGAGCAGTCTCTTCGGCAGCAGCTGGTGGCATCTTATGGTTTGCAAGATCAGGAATATCAGACACCAAATTCCGACAATAGCCTGCAAATTTGCTCCTCGGTCCCCCGTTTGCCGTCACCCCAGAGTTTTTCTGAGCATACAAGTCACCCAGGGAATTGGCACGCTGACAGGTGCTGAGCTGCCGGGGACTCGCCTGTGTTTCCATCCCCCGAGCTTCCTCACAGTCCTTCTCTTCCGCGGAACCCAAGATTTCTTCGTTGCTTGTTAAATGTTCTTGGCTCAGATCAGAGAGTGAGAATTCCAGGCTGTCCTCCCGCCAGATGTCTGCAGATTTGGAGCGTTTCTTCTTAAAGCTCACAGTCTCCATGAAAGTGGGCCCGTTGGATGTATAGGGATGCTGCCTCCTGCCTCCCTCAGCCAAATATGTAGCGTCATCCCCGTAAAGCCTGCTCTCCTCGGAGTCTGGCATGCTCTGCACAGAGGCTGCGGTGAGGACGATGCTGCTGTCTACGCTGGGTGTGACAGAAGAATCGGTGTAAGACACAGGTCTCAAGCCCATATCTACTCGGTCCACCCAAATGGGGCTCCCGAAGTCCTCTAGGGTGCCTTCCTGCGAAAAGGGCTCCAAGCCATTTTCAGCCAGGGACTGGGGGATGCTGGGGGTGCTGCTGGATCGGGTGCTCACTTCAGAGTTCCTGTGGATCACCTTTCCCGAGGAAGCGTGCCTCGTCCGCCGCGTCTTGTGCGACAAGCGCAGCGAGCGCGACGTGTGCTTGCGCCCCAGGCTGGCATGCTTTTCTCCGTAAAAGTCGTGGTCTACATTTTGACTTTCTGCGTTTCCCATGGTTTTAGGGTCTGCAGCAAAGGGGGAAGGAAATAGAGGGGATAACTGAGTTACTTTTAGAATGGGTACAGGTATTCTAGAGACAGCGCCCCGCGGGCAGGGTTAGGGTGAGGCTAGCGGGGTAAGGTAATTGACAGCCCGACTTCTTACACGCGCCCTGGCAGGTCTGGGGACTCTTATCTGGTAGCAGGTGAGAACAAGCATCATCTGCTGAGATTGTCCCTGGAGATGTGAAAGGTGCCCAAGTATGAACATTAGAGAATTAGAATTGTCCCCAGAGGGCAGATGCCCCAGGGACAGACAAAGTGCCTCTTTTAAGTAACTGGCAACTCTTTCTTCCTCATCTCCATAATTATATGCTTAAAGTTCTATTCACACACATAAGTTGAAAACCCTAAAGTTCAAACCAACACATCTCCCAAAGGAGTATTTTTCTGTTTGGAATTATGTATGTATTTCAAAATAGACAAATATTCAGCAGTACATTTGGTAGTGTTCCTCCCTCCCATTTTTTCCTATTTATTTATTTATTTTTGCTTTTTTTTTGGGGGGGGGGGTCCATACCTCAAAATCAATCAAAAATGGAAAACCTCAAAGTAAATCTAATCAACTTTTCCTAACAATTCAAAAAGACCAAAAAAAGCCCAAAAAAACCTTTTGCCATTTGTTTCCCAGAACTCTGACAACCTTGATTTGGGGGTTGGAGGAGGGTGTGTGGAGTGGAAGTGGGGATGGGTAAAACAAAATAAAAGCCCTGTTCTGCATCAGACTCATGGGTTTAGTTCTGGGAGCAAATCCAACCTACAAACATGAATCTGGTACAGGGTGCCCTGCAAAGAGAAATTCACATTATGAAACCACTAAATATGATTCCGTCTTTCAGGGCTATCCAGTCCACTTAAGTCCCTCCTTACTGCTTTCCCAGTCTCTGCTGCTGACCCGATGACACAATTCTGTTATACACAGCAGGAAAGAGGAAAGTCTTCAAAGCTCAACAACTGTGACTCTACTTAGCCTGTCTCCCTGCTCCCCAAGGTCTGTTCCCTCCACAAAGGAAACAACTATGATTAACACGTGAAAATAGTGAGAAGAAAAGAAGGAAGATAGAGTAGCTGGGCCTAGCTCTGAACTAGTTCTTTTAACCACTTACATGGCCACTCACTTATTTACCAAGCATCTACCATGTTCAAGAAGCCAGAGACAAAGCAGTGAGCAAGAGACACATTCCCTACTCTAGTGAAGCTGATCGCCAGCCAGGGAAGGTAAAGCAATAACAGTAAAGTAAAAGGCACATGATATTGCGGTGACCGCTACAGAGAGAGCAAAATGCGCTGATTATAACATACCTTCATTCCTGGTTCAGGAATCTCTCTGAAAATCCACTATTCAGTCTAAATGCTGCGTAAGGTCTCACTACACATCTTCACTGAAATAAAATTTATGGCAGGAGAGAGGGAAAACCTCCACTTGCTGTTCCAGTGAGTTCAGAGGTAATTCATAAAGACACCAGATGTTAAGCTATTCCTATGCTGGAATATTCCCTACTAGGCCACACATCACAGGATTCTCAGAGAGAATTTTCCAAAAAAGAGAATCTTCCTTTTGCTAACAGCAAGTACACTTCAAAGCAATATGTTCACATTTCTCTGACTGGTATGTTTAAGAAGCAAGGGAAAAAACATAACTCATCATAGGGAATGAAATGAAATGAAATGAAATGAAATATAAAATGAAATGAAATGAAATGAAATGAAATGAAATGAAATGAAATAAAAAACATCAACTGTCCACGTGTGACCACTGATGTAACTCCTAAGACAAGCACGTGCTAAATTTTTTACAAATCAAATAAATACACATTTCCATAACACTAAAGGCCATGAACAATTTCCTAGAGTTTTTGATTTTTCAAATGTGTAAATTAAGATGTCAATATGTCTATATAACTAGGTTTTGCCAATAAATAATAAAAGACTTAGAACAAGTGACAGTCAGAGCTCCATTCTGAGACTCACATTAGGTTTAAATTCCAAAGAGGAGGTGGCTGGGGCTGTAGTTCTGTGGTCATGTGCATGTGCAAGGTCCTGGGTTTAATCCTAACATCGCCCCCGCGCGCAAAAAAAAATGAAAGAGGAAAAAACAATGGTGAGATAAACTGAATGAAAGAATAGGCAAAACTGTCATCTCAAACCTGCTCAGATTTACCCTCCCCTAGCACACATATCAAAAGTTTGCAAATATAAATTGGCAGTCCTATATATTCGACAACTTTCTGGTTGGGTTCATTTCTGCCAACAGAAAACTAATCAAGTTAAGAGCCTCAGAAGAGTTTCCTTGGGAAATGGCCCCAACCTTCAAGAATTACAGCACTCCATGCATCACGCCAATGGGTCTGTTTTATTAATAGCATTTTTAGTAGCGAGATTCTTTTCAGGCAGCCAAGGTAGGAAGGAAGCCACTTTTATCTTCAGAACTAGAATTTAGAGATGAATGCCAAATCTCCTAAATCCTACCAAAAGAGATTCTCAGGGGATGACCTAAGCAGAGTGAGCCTTAAGTTTAAAGCCATGAAAATGAAGAAAAATAACTTTCTATGGGCTGCAGAAACACCTCTTAATTTGAAAGCTTTTCCTGAAAGGTTAGGGAGAGCCATGAAGGTCCAGGTGGCATCAGTAGGGGGCTCTGAAATAACGCACACATGAAAAATTAAAATTGCTCATGGCAGACAAGACCCAGTCTCCTCTTTCAGGGACAAACCCTGCCTTTGAGGCGAACCCGGGGGACTTGTCAATTGCAAGTTCTAATCCTTCCCCAGTACCAATGCAAAATGCTGGCTTCTTCCATCATCTTAATTTCTCTCTGTTCCACCCGACTTACACCTTCTCATTTATATTTATCTCAACCCAACAAAACCTGGTTTATATTTTACAGTTGGCACAGACTTTGTTGTTCCTGTAGCCTGGAGGCAACTTAGGAGCAGAAGATGACCTTGGCTCTTTTTGTAGCCTCCACAAAGAATGGAAGCAGACCACTCAGGGAAGGATTGGCAGATATTTGTGCATTTTAGCAACAGGTAAGTGATCACACTTCACTACCATGATCACCACACAGTTGCTAGATAAGGGAGAAATTCACCAGGTGTGGAAGGTAAATGGGAATGCAGAAATTCCAACGAAAACTGAAAAGAAGAATGTCCAAAAAGTGGTACAGGTTGAGCATCCCCAATCCAAAATGTGAAATGCTCCAACATCTAAAATTTTTTGAATGTCAAACGAGGTGTACATGGAAGATTCCAACCTGACCTCAAGGAACAGGTTGTACTTAAAATACAGAACTAAAATGCACTGCAAATATTATATAAAGTTACCTTCAGACTATGTTCTAAAATGTATATAAAGCCAGGAGTGGTGTCACACACCTGTAAGCTCAGCTACTGGGAAAGCTGAGGTAGGAGGACTGTAAGTTCAAAGTCAACCTGGACAACTTGGTAAGACCTTGTCTCAAAATAAAAATAAAAAGGGCTGAAGATGTAGCTCAGTGGTAGAGCACTCCTGGGTTCAATCCCCAATCAGAAAAAAAGAGGAGGAGAGGGAGAGAGGGAGGGAGGGAGTGAAGGAGGGAGGGAGGGAGG